>PVIH01001949.1:138502-209430 GCA_004025045.1 Sigmodon hispidus
CCTTACACCACAGCACAAGTTTTAGTGTTGTGTACTACCATTGATGATTGGGCCATTCTTAGATGCTCCTTTCCTGGAAAGCTTGATAATCATTACCCAAAGCACCCCTTAATGACATTCTTTAAAGAACATCCCATTGTTTTTCCAAAGGTAACAGCTACCACACCTCTTCCTGATGCCATTAACATATTTACAGATGTCTCCAAGAATGGAGTGGTAGCATATCTGGTCCTTGGTCAGCCGGTAGTCCAACGCCAATTTGCTCCGGGTACCCCTCAAGTAACAGAATTACAGATAGTGCTAGAAGTCTTTACAACCTTCTCCTGTGCGTTTAATTTGATTTCTGATTCGATTTATGTTATAAATGCCTTGAAGATTCTTGAAGTGGCAGGCCCCATAAAATCATCCAGTACTGTAGCCTGTCTATTTTCCCAATTGCAAAAACTTATTAGACACCACTCTCAAAGATTTTTTCCACAACATATAAGGGCTCATACAAAGTTGCCCAGTCCCTTAAGTGAGGGAAATGCCTTAGTGGATGCAGCCACTAGACAAAAGTGGGTATTTCCTGTAGCTGTCAGTACTCAGACAGAGATTTTCACAAACTCTACCATGTTAATGCCAAGACTTTGCAGTCTAAGTTTCACCAGACAAGATGCTAGACAAATTGTGGTTGATTGCCCTCAGTGTGTGCAATTCCACCACCCACCATCCTTGGGAGTTAACCCGCGAGAGCTACTCCCCCTTAAGGTCTGGCAAATGGGTGTTACTCATTTGCCTGAATTTGGCGCTCTAAAATATGTTCATGTATCAGTAGATACATGTTCAGGGATTCTTCATGCTACGGCCATGAGTGGAGAAAAGGGCCGCAATGTTATAGCCCATTGCCTCGAAGCATGGGCAGCCTGGGGTAAACCTACACAAATAAAAACTGATAATGGACCAGGCTACACTGGACAACAGTTCACTACCTTTTGCGCGCAGATGGGGCATACACCTTAATCATGGCCTACCTTACAACCCCCAAGGGCAAGGCATTGTAGAAAGGGCGCATCGCACCCTCAAAGAATGTCTAATTAAACAAAAAGGGGGAATAGGCCTTGGCCGTACCCCAAAGGAGAGACTTTCTTTAGCTCTCTTCACTCTTAATTTTTTGACTTTAAATTCATGTGGCCAGTGTGCGGCCGATAGACATGCTGCCCCGGGCGGTGGCATTAGTGGTCTAGTTAAATGGAAGAATGTGTTGACAGGTCACTGGAAAGGACCTGATCCCATGCTGGGTCTGTTTGTGTTTTTCCCCAGGAAGCTCAAGACCCAGTGTGGGTTCCGGAACTATTAACCAGAAGAGTCAAAGAAGATGGTCCTGCTGCCCATCCTCCTGATGATGCTGTCGTCACAGAGCCTTGCCCAAGTGAGGCAGAAGATCAAGCAAGACCAGATCCGATGGGGAATCCTATCAACATTCCCGCTTCCGATGCGGGTGACGTACTCAGCACCAGTGTTTCCTAGGTTTTTTTACCACTGGTAAAGATGTAGATCTTCCTTACTTGCCTTATGATGGAGAGGTGGCTCCTGTAGCAGGACAGGCCAACTTTTCCCTTAAAGGGGAGCTTTGCTTTAGCATTGATAAAAATGATTCTGATTGTATAAATTTGGTAAGGCATACTGCAGGATTGTGGGAGTTAAAGACTTTATGGGGTAACCAGACTAATAGTGAAGTGTCTACGAATACTTACAACTATACATTTTTATCCAATCCTGGGTATGATCGTGCCTACTGGTTGAATGCCACCTGGCCAGAAGAACGTAATGCCAGTTTCCCTACCACGCAACAGCCTAAGTGGGCTCCCTGTTGTGTAGGGATGCTAGAACCTAATGTCCGATGGCCGTGGACAGAGTGTCAGTCACATATGGTAACTTGGGTTGATAAACATCGGCTTTTTACCTTCTCCCCCAATGTTACTGGTCTTAATAGAACTTATCGAGGCTTATTTCAACAAGACCCCCGCGGAAACCCCTTTGATAACTGGATGTTATGTGGGGTTAATGGGAGTTGCTCTAATGTAGAACCTTTGGGGCTCTTGCTGGGAGGAGCAATTGGTAGGCATAATGTTACATGTCAGTATAATTGGACCACCCAGGAGAATAATACTGATCCAAATGCAGTTTCTGTGATGGTTAATGCCACCACCGTGTGCACTAAAATGTACAGCAGCATTATGTCCACCCTTAGCTTTCAACCCGCTCCTGTTTGTGTATACCCACCATTTGTGTTTATTGTGTGTAAGAATAGCTCAGAAGATAAGGATTCCTGCTTTTATGCACAGTGTTGGAATGCTCAGAATTATTCCTTTGCCTTAGTTGCCAGAATACCACGATGGATTCCTGTGCCAGTAATAACCTCTGGCTCCATGACATTATTTAGACAAAAGAGAGATTTTGGCATCGCGGCAGCCATTGTTATAGCCATTGCCGAGGCTGCTGGAGGAGCCACTACTGCAGCCATTGCCATGAGCCATGCAATACAAACCGCACAGACCTTAAATGATTTGTCTACCACAACCACCGAGGCTTTAGACGTCCAAGAGAATATTAATTCCCAATTATAGGGAGGCCTGATGGTTGTTAATCAGAGAATTGATTTAGTTCAAGAACAGATAGATGTTCTTTGGCAGCTTGCTCAGCTTGGGTGCGAATGGAAGATCTCTGGCTTATGTGTCACCAGTATTCAATATGAGAATTTTACTCATGCTGCAAATTTGTCTAAACAATTATCTAGTTTTTTATTAGGGAACTGAACCGGAGAGTTCAAAGTGTTGATGACCCAATTGAGAATGGCCATTGTATCCGTGAATTCGACCAGGGTGGATCCTGAACTAACAGAAGGGCTGGCCTCTTGGATCTCTGCTGCTGTGGACCATCTGAAAGAGTGGGCAGGAATAGGCTCGATGGCTGGCTTTATGGTGTTGATATTCCTTCTTTGCATGTGGTGTGCTTGTCGTATGAGGGTTCAGCAGCGCTGGAATGCCGCTTTACTGGTGCAAGCCTTTACTGCCATTGAGGGAGGACAGTCTCCCCAAGTTTGGCTGGCTACCCTAAAACATTAGTCGCCATATTTTTGCAGGTTGCGAGGCTATGCATTGCAGTCAGGTTACCTCTCGATATTTTGGGGAGCTCGAGGAGGGTATGTTCATTTGCATGTGGGTTGTTGTCCTGAATTTCCCACCTCTGCGAAAATAGGGTGTGGACGGGTCTCATGTTCTTGAGGGGGACGCCCCAAGAGAAGCTTGGGATGATGTTCCAATAGCACAGCAGAGACTGGACCTCTACCCTCACCTGCTTTATTTAAATAATAAAAAAGGGGGAACTGTCGGGAGCTGCGATCGAACTGCAGCCTAAAATGGCACCGGCTTCTGCCCTCCGCCCTCCCGACGGCAAGTGGTCCCTAGGGAACAACTTCTTATTTGGCGTGAGGCGATCACGCGAGTGAGCGTCTGCATGCATGACCCAATGGGCAGCATCCATGTGGCAGGGAGTGAGTGGATCACCGCAGAGCTTTTAAGCCAAGAGCCAGGGGGAAGGGGAAGGAGAAGGACAGAAGAAAGAAGAGTGTACACGCTGAATAAAGGACCTGGTCAGTTGCTGCAGAAGAATCTGGTGTTGCGTCTTCCTTACCGGCGAGGCGGGCGCGACAGAGATTACAGGAAGCTTGCTTAAATAGAGTTGAAGAAGGGAAAGAATTTGCCTTGTGTATTCTACCTACCTTTAGGCAACCCACAGGGGTGTTATGGCAAAAAGGACCTCTGCTATGGGTGCATCCAAGAGTATCACCAAACAAAAACATTGAACACTATCCTACTGCTGTTGCTGAGCTGGCTCATACTGGCCTCCAGCAATCCACGCAATATTTTGGATGCATGCCAGATGTACTCATTATACCATACACAGCAGCGCAAGTTAGCACCCTATGTGCCACCATTGATGAGTGGGCAATTCTGCGCTGCACTTTTGCTGGGAAGATAGATGATCATTATCCTCAGCACTCTCTCATGACATTTATTAAAGAACACTCTGTGATTTTTCCTAAGGTTACTGCTGCTGACCCAGTAATAGGAGCTGTCAATGTCTTTACCAATGGCTCCAAAACAGGGGTAGGCGCCTATATGGTGCAGGGACAGCAACAAGCGCAATGTCAGTTTATCCCTGGTACTCCTCAAATAGTAGAGCTTCAAATTGTGTGTGAAGTGTTTAAGACCTGCCACTTTGCCTTTAATTTAATATCTGATTCAACTTATGTTGTTAATGCCTTAAAGATACTTGAAGTGGCGAGGCCAATAAAACCATCTAGCAAAGTTGCAGCCCTGTTTGGCATGTTACAAGATTTGATCCTGCACAGGACAGAGAGATTTTATCCTCAGCACATTCATGCACATACTGGTCTTCCTGGTCCCCTCAGTAAAGGCAATGCAGAAGTGGACCTATGTACCAGACAGGATTGGATATTCCTTGCCACATCTATAGTTAAAGCTCAGGAATTTCGTCAATTGTATCATGTGAATCCTAAGACTTTACAACAAAAATTTCAGATATCCAGAGCTGAGGCACGTCAAATAGTCTTGGAATGCCCCCAATGCGTGGTGTTTCATCACCCACCTACCTTGAGTGTCAACCCTAGGGGGATATCACCACTAAAGATATGGCAGATGGATGTCACTCATATTTCTGAGTTTGGCTCATTAAAGTATGTGCATGTTTCTGTTGATACTTGCTCTGGCATTTTGCATGCCACTGCCATGTCAGGAGAGAAAGGGCGCAATGTCATTGCGCACTGTCTAGAGGCCTGGGCTGCATGGGGCAAGCCCCTGCAGCTTAAGACTGATAACGAGCCCGCTTATACTGGAGCACAGTTTACTGCCTTCTACAAACAAATGGATGTGCAAGTGACTCACTGACTGTTGTATAATCCACAAGGGCAAGGTATAGTGGAGCGTGCTCATCGCACACTAAAAGAATGCTTACAAAAACAAACAGGGGGAATAGGCCACAGCCGTACCCCAAAAGAAAGGCTATCCATAGCTCTCTTTACACTTGATTTTTTTAATTTGGATGTTGATGGCCCCTCTGCAGCAGACAGACATCTGATTCCTGGGACCACTTATAGAGGCATGGTAAAATGGAAGGATATTCTCACGGGCCAATGGCTTGGTCCAGATCCAGTGCTTACATGGGCGAGACGTTCTGTTTGTGTTTTTCCCCAGGACCGGCAAGATCCTGTGTGGGTGCCAGAGAGGCTGACCAGAAAAGTCCAAAGCAGAGAAGATGGGGTCAACAACAGTGCACAAGATGCTGATGCTGACTCTGTTGACGCTCCTGCAATGCCAACCAGGGAGGACGGAGCTGAAATGGGGTATACTGTCAGTGTTCCCGAAACCTCTTCCCATACGTCATGATGCCCGACTTTTCCCACGGTTGTTTACTACTGATGAGTTCCTTGAGTTACCCTATGTTCCCTATGACCCTGAGATAGCTAGTTTAGGAGAAGATAGAAATTTTACTTTAAAAAGCTCCTTGTGCTTTCAGGTTGTTTCTGATCGCTCACAGCTTTCACCATGCATTTTACTCTATAACCAGACTGCATGATGGCTTGACTTACCTGAAACTAGCGATGGGGTTTGTCATTCCACCAATGCCACTTGGATATCAGGACGGTGGCCAGCTAAATTAGGTAATGAGTTCATGGCACCCCCTCATCAGCCCAAGCGGGCTCCCTATTGTTGGGGAGTGAATTGGGGACAAATGTGGCCTTGGACCGGCTGTCAGTCTCATACGGTGAGTTGGGCAGATAAGGAACATTATTTTACTTTTCCCCCTGGGATTAGTACACTATTTAATCAAAGCTTTGCAGGCAATAACTTTACCAATCAGGATCCTAGACAGGAATATGTTTCCAATTCCTTTGATAATTGGCTACTGTGTGGCATTAATGGAGGCTGCATGAATTTGGAGCCCATGGTAATGCTAGGTGGGGGTATGCACGACCTTAGTAAGTTTACTTGGAGCAGCTCTCAACCTTGGGGAACTTTTTCAAAAAAGGCTACGGCAAATAGCAACTCTGGCACTCATACCTCCTGTGTGAATGAGGGTGTGACACCACAGAAGAACGTCTCTTATGCACCTACACCTGTCTGTGACTATCCTCCTTTCATGTTTGTTGTCAGCAAAAGCATTCCTTCCTACTGTACCAATAAGACCTGCTTTTATGCTCAATGCTGGAATGCCACCGAGTACGAATTTGCTATTGTTACATGCATGCCGCACTGGGTGCCCGTTCCAGTGCAAAGTCCCAACGCCATGAGTATATTTAGAGTCAAGAGAGATTTTGGCTTTACTGCAGCTATTGCTACAGCTATTTCCTTGGCTGCCATTGCAGCCACTATGACTGCTGTTGCCATAAGTCAATCTGTACAAATGGCTCAGACACTTAACAACCTGTCTGCCGGTGTGGCTCATGCCCTGGATGTGCAAAGGAGTGCTTCAGCTCAACTTAAAGGTGGCTTAATGCTAGTTAATCAGAGAATTGACCTAGTACAAGAGGAGGTTAATATTCTCTGGCAGATGGCCCAATTAGGCTGTGAGTAGAGGTCTCAGGCCTTGTGTGTGACCTCTATTCAGTATGAAAATTTTTCACAAGCTGTCAATTTGTCTAAAAAGTTGTCTGGTTACCTTACAGGAAACTGGTCTGGAGACTTCAGGGCGACCAGGGAGAAACTGCGAGTTGCGATCGCAGCTGTTAATTCGACTCAAATTGACCCTGGGGTTACTGAAGGACTAGCAGCATGGATGTCCACCACCCTCAATCATCTGAAGGAGTGGGGGGGAATGGGTGCTCTAGCTGGCTTGATGGTGCTGATATTCCTAATTTGCCTGTGGTGTATCTGCAAGATGAGGTTCACACAGCGTAGGAGCATGACCCTGATAGTCCAAGCCTTTACTGCTTTGGAGGAAAGCCAGCCCCCTACAGTGTGGCTTGCTGCACTGAAGGATTGATTTTTTTAGGCACGGGATGCCCTCGAGGCTAAGTACTGCACATGACGCTGCCCACATGGGCTTCATGAAGAGCATGCCTGATTGCATACAGGTTGACACCCACAGTCCTGTCCCCATAGAAAAGGGTGTCGGATGTCCGATCCCATCTGGGTGAATGACATCCGGATAAGGAACGGTACGCGTCCCTCTTGCACATTGGGAATCAGGGTCCTGTTCTTGCCTGTTGCTTTGTATAAGAAAAAAGGGGGAGCTGTTGAGACCTGAGTCATCGTGACTGTGCCTTCTGCCCCTCACCCCTCGTGGGAAAGTGCTCTCTTAAACATAAACTATTCCTCTCTTGCCATAAGCAAACTCCCTATTTGGCTTGGCCTTGGATTGTGCCTTGCTATCGTGAACGTGGACCTATGAGCAGTACCCACATAGGCTTATTTTGGTTTAGAAGCCCTGAGAGTTTTTAGCTATTGAGCGGGGTCCCCCCAGGGTAGAAGCTTCTGTAAAAAGCCCAAATAAACTGTGGCAGGAAGAAGCCTGTGTATCGTGCCTTCCTTGCTGGCGAGGTTGCGCGCGAGAGTAAAATATAAGCAAATCAATTCTAGCACTAAATATGTAATAAATTACCATTTTCAATAGAAAATGATTTTAAAATTTAAAAAAAACACTGGTGAAAAACTGGGCTGGAGAGATGGCTCAGTGGTTATGAACACTAGCTGCTCTTCCTGAATACCTGGGTTCAACTTCCAGCACCAACATGGCAGTTCACAACAGTCTGTAACTCCAGTTCCAGAGGATCTGACACCTTCACACATTCATTCATGCAGGCAAAGCACCAACGGACAAAAAATAAATCACTTTTTTAATTGAGTCAGTACTAAGGCATTACAAAATGCCCAATATCCACTTCTATCATGGCTTAAAAACAAAACAAAACAAAAACCAAACAAGTTGACACAAACTAAAGTTATCTAGTAAAAAGAACTTCAACTGACAAAATGCTTCCATCAGACTGTCTTATCTGTAGACAAATCTATCGGGCTTTTTCTTGACTAATGATTGAGGTGAGAGGGCCCTGCCCACTGGGGGACAATGCGAACCCTGGGTAGGTATGTCCTGGGTGGTACCAAACAAAGCACACTGAGTGGTCCAGTAAACAGAGTCTCTCCAGGACTTCTGCTTCAGTTCCTGCCTCTAGGTTCCTGCCTTTGACTTCCTGCCCTGAATTACCTTCATGATGGATTACAACTATAAGTTGAAATAAATCTTTTCTTTCCCAAGTTGATTTTGGTTGTGGTCTTTATCATTAACTTAAATGTAAAAATTCTACTAAAATATAAGGTACAGAAAAGTACATGATGATGATAACTGTACTGTTGAAAAAAAGTGTAAGGACATTCATATATTTGCAATAAACATACAAATATAGCATTCCCAAATAAATATTCTCAAAACCAAACATATCTTCTTCTACTACCCTGTGCTGTCAACACTCACCTTCAACCAGTTGTTTCCTGAATGGTACTTTTCATGGAGAGCCACAATGCTAATTTTCTTTTTTCTTTAAAGTCTTTGCTCAAATTTCATCTGTTCATCTGTAAATACCTATCCATAATGTTACTTTCTAGTCTTTCACTAGTCTGCTATCTAACATGTTGTAATGATGTCCTTAATCACTGTGGCCATTGCCTATACTCCTGCTACTCAGAAAGTGTGTGTTTATTTGCTTTCTGATATACCCCCAAGCACCTAGAACAGAACTTAGAAACTAAGAGCCTCAAGCGCACATAAAGAAGGCATGGTGGTTCACACCTGAAATTTGGCACTAAGAAGGCTGAAGCTGGAACATTTCTGTATGTCCAAGGCTAATCTACAGAGTGAGATATTGTCTTGAAAACTGAAAAACGTGTATAAAAGACAGGAGTGAGGCTCTATAGTAGAGCCTACCTAGCATCTTTAGGCATTACATTCAGTCCTAAGACCTACAAGATAAAAATAAAAATGCAATACAAAGCAAAATGTAGATAGAAGGAAAGAATTGAGAAAAGGGTTCAGCCAGGTAGTGTAGGCAGATACAAAAAAAATCAACAGAAACATAAATATATTTTTTAAATTAAGTGTAATTAATAATGCCTAAAATTATGACTTAGAAAAGAAAACTAATATTAAATAATCACACATCCTATGAGCAATTAAATAAAGGTATAAGAATACAGAATAGGAGGGCTAGGGTGATAGCTCAACTGATAATGTGTTTGTGATATAAGCTTGAGATCATAAATTTGATCCCCCAGAACTCACTTTTAAAAATGGGGGCTAAAGGCTGGGGTGATGGCTCAGAAGATAAAGTATTTGCCATGTAAATGTGAGGTCCCATGTAAAGCCAGGCACAGTAGCATACATCTATAATCCCAGCTCTCCTACAGTGAGTGAGGTTGGAGACAGAAAGGAGAATTCTTGAAAACTCACAGGCCAGCTAGCCTGGTATATACACTGGTAACATAACAAGAAATTATCTCAGAAGAAGTTGGAGACCAAGGACCAACCAACATCCAAGGTCATCAACTGACCTCTACTTGTACCTGTGACTTACAAACATGCACATATCAGACATACCAAAAAGGGTTTGGTTTTCTTTTCTTTTTTTAATAGTTATTTTTATTTTATGTGAATTGGTGTTCTGCCTGCATGTATAACTGTGTAAGGGTGTCAGACCTTGGAATTACAGACAGTTGTTAGCTGCCACGTGGATGCTGGGAATCAAACCCGGGTCCTCTGGAAGAAAAGTCAGTGCTCTTAACCTCTGAGCCATCTCTCCAGCCCCATCTTTTCTTTAAAGCTCAGTTGGTGGGGTATGCCATAATGCCAGCACTAGGAAGATAGATCAGAGATAGGAGATCCTTGTATCTTTCTAACCAGTCAGTGTAGCCAAATTAATGAGCTCCAGTGTAAAATAAGAAATTTTGTCTTAAAAAATAAAATGGAAAAAGAAAAGAACAAAAAGTTGAGTGGGATGGGAAGAATGTGAATCTGGGGAGAACAGGGGAAAGAGAGAGAATATGATCAAAATACACTGTATGAAATTCCCAAAGAACTAATAAGAATATATATTAAAAAGTAAGGCTAGGTGGTGGCGATGCACACCTTTTTATTTATTTATTTTTTAAAAAGTTTCCCATACCCACCATTGCTCCAACTCCCACTCCTCCAAGCCCCCCCCCCCGCCTCCTCCCAGCCTCCACCCCTAGTTCACTCCCCAGAGAGGGCAAGGAATCAATCCTATGGTGAGTCAGGTCGGTCTGGCATATCCAGTTGAAGTAGGACTGAGTCCCTCCCCCAAGTATCAAGGTGAGAAAGGTGTTTCCCCTCTCTCCCTACCTCCCTTCCCCTGTAAGACATGAGCTCTGAGAAGCCAGTTCATGGTGCACACCTCTACTTCCAGTACTCAGGAGGCAGAAGCAGGTAGATCTCAGTGAGTATGAGGCCAGCCAAGACTGTTACACAAAGAAACCCTGTCTCAAATGAATAAATAAATAAACAAACAAACAAGTAAGGTGGTGGGCAACTGAGAAAGACATCTGATGTCAATCTCTATTTTCCATATTTGCACACTCAAAAATTACATAATAGAAGAAGAAAGACCTAGGGCATATTCTAACAAAAATATATTTGCATTGCATTTCATTGTTTTGTTAACAAAAATGTAAGGGCATGTCAAACATTCACCAATAGGTATTAAATAATAATAATATAGTTCAACTACAGAATACAACATACTTAAATATAATCAACCTTCTACCATTTGCCAATTTACAAGAAACACAGGAACAGCAGAACACGTTAGAACATACTGACCAAAATCTATAATGTAGAAAACTTTCTATCAAACAAAATCATGTCACAAATAGCCTAATATCCTCACCAAGAAAACTTCAAGGTAAAAAATTTAAGAGGTGAAAGAGAAGCTCTTAGACTAAAAAAGGATTATAAAAGGCTAGGGATAACAGCACATGCCTGTAATCCCAGCACTCAGAAGACTGTAGCAGAAAGCTCAGGTTCCAGAACAGTCTAGGCTCAAAACAAAACTCTGCTTCAAAAATATTTTTACTAATTATATAATAACTAAAAAAAGACTAATAAACAAGCTGAAGTAAAAGCTAATGCTCAAAAGAAACGCAAAGAAGTCATCAGAAAAGCCAAACTATAGGAACTGTAAGGAAGGACCAGGTTGTAATTGTGAAGTGGGCACCAATGAGCTCTCTCCAAGATGGCTGACAGTGTCACTTATTGTCTACATTATACTAATTCATTAAACCAAACATTTGTTTTGTGACATTATCTATATATGTGTGCAATGTTCTATGATCAAAAAGATTTTTTGAAGGAGCAAACTGTTCATATTACTACCACTAGTGACATCTGATTGTTTCATTTCTTTACACAAAGTCCTTAAAAGTTCCTTGTTGCCTTCAAGATAAAATACAAATGCCTTGTTTTCAAAGCCTTCATGATACAAGCTCTCTGCATCCCCTTGGCCTCCTCTCTGACCCTGCCTAATCTTATTTCTCTAACCTCAGGCCATTCATCAGAAATTTCAACCTGTAAAAACTCAACATGTCTGATTATTATACTTTTAACTCTTCTCTTACTGAGCCCTTAAGACTCAACTTATACCAGGGTCTGATAGGAGGAAAGGGTGAATAGGTAGACCAAAGAAGATTTGTAGAGCATTAAAACACATGTATAATACTATATTCATAGATAATGTGTCATTATACATAATATCAAAACACATAGAACATATAACACCAATAGCAAACCATAAGTAATCTGCAGACTTCAGGTGAGATATTATTTTCTTTGGAAAGATTTAACAATACCCAATCTGACTTTTCTTTCTCCAGCTTCACTCAATATCAACAATTTGCCTTTATCATTCACTTGTCACATGGAACTGCTTGCCTGTCCCTTCCTCTCTATACTAAAGCTCCCTTTCCATGTCTCTGGGCAAGAGAAGAAACACCCAATAACTGCTTCTATAATGAGCAATTCTGTCAATTGTTTATATTTACAATTACAGTGTTAATTGCATTCTATCAAATCACTTCACTTACCACTCTATACTAAAGAAATCTATAAAGCATTCCATAACATTTATGAAAATAATTACACTTAATGTACTTACAACACATACTGAGCCCAGTAGAAAACACTGACCTATTGTCATCAAGTCAAACTGATACTTTAAACAAGCAGAACTGTATGGCATTGTAATAGAACATAATAAGTTAAAGTAATGACTGCAATTATCCACCTCAAATTTCTTTCTGGGAGAAGACAGGATAGAAATAAATAAATGAGTCAGAAGACTACAATTAACATTATTTTTACCAGCCAAACCATATTGTTACAGTTTCTCCCTTTGTTAACCAGCACCTATAATCAGCATCAATATTAACTGCTTCCACTGCTGCCATATGTATAGTGTGAAACTCATCACCCACTCTTACTGACACAAGTCCCTGGACAAACTGCACAGCCCTGCCACTGAAATAACATCACTGATGCTTTCCAAAGAGCTCATAACTACTACATTTTCTACTTCTAGGAGTCCTAGTCCTGAAGTGGGGACACAAGAAGCTACTAAGTGGCTGATACTTTACTTCCCATTACCCTTTCCAGTTGTTGGAAGTCCAAGAGACTTCCAAAGCAATATAGGATGTTTCTGTTGTCCTTTGTTACCTCTCAGAGGCACTGACACTGGAAACCTGACCAACTTCCCAGAGAGAGTAGGTCATGGATCTTAGAGAACCTTCTGCTCCCCCTTTACCAAGCCAGCATAATTCCTAACTGCATCTTGGCTATGAATCCTTGTAGTCACAGGTTAGTGTAGGTCTCACCCCTCATCAAAGAAGATTCTCTTTGCAGCAGATAGAGACCATTAGAGAAAACAGTTTATTGTGGAATGCCCAAACCCAATGAATGCATTTACAACACAATTCCTAAAGTTCAGGGAACACTGCAGAAGAGACAATAGAAAGATTTTAAAAGCCAAAAGCTCAGCAAGTCTACTATGAGAATGAATGTGTCTCCTAGAAGTGACAAGGAAGCTAACCCCATAGTATCTCAATAACATGGCTGCCTAAACAGGATGTGAACACTGACAACACCAACAGACCTGCTATCTCTCTTGGAGACCCCACTTCTAGACCAAGAACTACAGACAACTGCTGAGTAAAGAGTTCCTTAATTAGTTATTCAATTCCAAACAGTCAGCCTTGAAATCAAATACATACAACAACACTAAACAGACTCATCATGTTATATTTATATATTTATACATATATATATGACAATAATAATTAAAGAAAAAGAGGCCATGAATTGAGAAAAAGTGGGAAATAGATACATGGAAGGGTGTTGAATAAAGAGAGGAAAGGGGAGAAATTATGTAATTGTATCTTAATTTAAAAATATGTTAAATATTTAAAAACAAATATTTGTAAGAAAATACTTTTGATGAGACCAGACATGATAGTGGATACCTTTAATCCTAGCACTCCAGAAGCAGATTTGAGTAGATTTCTATGGGTTTAAGGCCAGACAGATTTACATATCAAGTTACAAGGCAGCTGACACTGCAGGGTAAAGAGAAGATAAAATAGGGAAAACAGAGGCTTGCTAAGTAAGAATCACCCGAATGAGCCAGATCTGTTCATAAAGAATCAAAATAGGAGGTCCGGGTGAAAGTACAAAATGACTGGAGCGGAGGCTTTGGATTCAGGAGCAGCCAAGCCCCCTGAACTAGCAAATGGGGGAGAAGATTGAAGGAGGAATGGCAGGTAGTAGTAAAAAGAAAAACTGAGAGGCTGAGGGGAAAGGAACCAAAATACTTAGTTCACATGTGTAAATAACAACACTTATTAATAAAAAGTAAAAAGAATGGGGGCTGACTGGTGAGGTGGAAGAATTTGCAAACTACAGCCCAGTTGGCCACTTAATTCTCTTTCTTGGGATAAATCATCAGGAACAGTTTACTCTTCCACTTCCAGCACTCACAGAAAAGGCTCTTCCATCACACCAACCATGATCTAGACACCACAATCTTAAATGGCAAAAACTTTCAATTCTACCACAGATTTAAAAGGAGAAAAGGTAATAGTGAAAAGGATAGTAAGTAGGGTTTCTGGGGGGAAGAGGTCTGTTTGTTTTAGACAAGGTCTCATATAGCCTCTCTATGTATCTGAGGGCAACCTTGAACTACTGATTCTCCTGCTTCTACCTCCCAAGTTCTAGGATTACAAGTGGGCACCACCACACCATTACACAGCTGGTGAGGAGTTGAGCCCAGGGCTTGTGTATGCTAGGCAAGCCCTCTACCATCTGAGATATACTCCAAGCCTGAAAATAGTCTCCTAAAAGGATGAAACTGTCAAACTAGGGCAGTCATGAATTTCTTAGTCCACTGAAGGAAACTGCATGGACAAGGCACTAACTTCCATCAGCCCAGCTACACCACCACTCTTCGCCCTCAGTCAGCATGCCCTGAAACACTTTGACCTATCTTATACTTTTCATGTTACTCTAATAGAAAACAAAACTTTCCATTCAATCAACACATCTCAAGTAATTATTTCAAAAGTCATTTCTCTATATATATGATATGAAGACAGAGGAGAGTACACTAGAATAAAGGGTTAAGTAAGGAGAGAAGAAGGGGTGAGGATGGGTTAAACAAAACAAAGGCAATATGGGAAACCCTACAGAAACCTATACTTTGTAAGCTAATTAAAATACAATTTGAAAAATAGAAGTTTGGGGCTGGAGAGATGGCTCAGCAGTTAAGAGCACTGACTGTTCTTCCGGAGGACCTGAGTTTGATTCCCAGCATCCACATGGCAGCTAACAACTGTCTGTAATTCCAAGATCTGACACCCTTACACAGTTATACATGCAGGCAAAACACCAATTCACATAAAGTAAAAATAAATATTAAAAAAAGAAAAATAGAAGTTTGAACATAGATATCACCCCTATGAGGGTGAACAGTGATTCCCCTACAAGACATGAATTACTACATAAAAATCTCAATACCGGGCTGGAGAGATGGCTCAGAGATTAAGAGCACTGACTGTTCTTCCAGAGGTCCTGAGTTTAATTCCCAGCATCCACCTGGTGGCTCACAACCATCTATAATGACATCTGGTGCCCTCTTCTGTATACATAATAAATAAATAAATCTTTTAAAAAAATTTTCAGTACCAAGCATGGGATAACTCCTTACAAATTATTGGTCAGGAAGGCCCCAGAGACATAGAGAACAACACAAGCTACTGTCATTACTCTTGATAACCCACTTAACCCAGATTGCAAGACCTCATTACTGAAAACAAAGCAGCAGGACATAAATCAGTTGAAATTGATCTGAAAACTTCCTTCCTGCTGACTGGCTTTCATAATCCAAGACACTGAACAGACTGCCAGGAGAGAAAGATATCAAAGGTATTCCTCCAACCAATCCCAAAAGCTACAATATCGACTGGTAAGGCAAGATGTGATCACTGGCACAATAGTGGCACAAAGATTATGGGGGTAGTAGGCAACTGCTTTGGATTGGGTTTGAGGTCTCTTCCACCAGAACTAACTGAGGCCTGGTGTTGTAAACCTGGTCAAAAGTCCATGTGGAACCTGCACTGTTTTGCTAAACAACAAATTGCCTTCTGAATACTAATGCTTATACCCATAAATTAGTACCGGAGAAACTTCAGTGGTCAGTAATTAAGAAATTCATTGATTGTTCAAATTATTGAGAGTAAGTCTCTACTAAGTGCTCAGTCCTAACTGGGAGATTTCTATCAATATCCCTACCACAAGGCTCAGGGAACATCTCAGAAGAGATGCTGAGAGAATTGAAGAACCAGAGAATGGGGAAGAGTGGTCTCAAATGTTTTTGGGGGGACAAGATATGGCCCATTGTACATATAAACTTACACGACTATAATTACGTGCCCAAGATCAAGTCAAAATCAATCAAAATTACATAAGGCAGCACTGACCAAACTCAGTGAGTTATTATAAAGTTTGAAGAAAGGGATGTGGATGAGGAGGAGGATCGGGAGAGAAGAACTGGGGATTCCTGGAAGGAGTGGGCAGTGGGAGTTGAGGTTTCCTAGGAGAGTGAGAAAAGGGAGCTGGGGTGCATATGATCAAGATTCATTGTATCAAGATGTATATTATAGTCATCAAAAAATAATTAAAAGATATTCTACTTTCAAGTAATTTCCAGCCAAGCATGAAGGCACATTCTTGTAAGCCTCATAGTAAGGGATAAAAGCACAAGGAGCAGGAATTCAAATTCATCTTTGACTACAGAATTAAAGGCAAATCTGGGTCACGGAAAATCCTGTCTAATAAAATTAAAAGTTCTAAGCTGGGGGTGTAGCTCAATGGTCGAGTACTTACACTCAGTATGTGCAAAGCTGTAGGCTCTATTCCCAGCACTGAAAAAAAAAAACCCTTTTTTTAAAGGAGAAGGTATGCAGCAGGAAAAGGAATGAGTTGTTTCAAAACTCCACTCTGGAAAGCTTTCAGATTTTTCATTATTTTGAGACATAATCTCATCTTATATAGCCTAGGCTAGTAGCCTTGAACATCTGAGGCTACTGCCTTCACTTCCAAAGTGCTAGTATTTATAAGCATGCCGCTACCACTCTAGGCTTTGGAAAACTTTCTAGAACAAAGCTGATTCCATTCTTACAGTTTGCTCCTAAGCCCTCAGGACAGTCCTCTCTGCATGTGAGTGTCAGGCAGCTGCTGAGGATAACGATAAACAGCAAAGCCAAGCAGCTGTGGCTGTGCCCTGTCCTCTTTTGTATCCATCATCACAAAGGCCTTCTGATTCCATCAGCATCCTCTCACTAAGTCCTCCTTCTACTCACTAGAAGCCTTCAAGGGGGAAAAGGCTTGAAAAAGGACCCTTGGAACTCATGCACAGGCTTAGGGTTTCTTTCTACAATGCTAGTCTATGAATTCAAGGCTTCCTAAGAGAAACAGAGAAAAGTGTGATAGTTGTCAAGCAATGTGAGAAAGTCATCATTTCTACTAAGACAAAACATGAGAAGTCCAATGGTTGTGAGTTGTCTCACGATATTGGTAACAGAGGTCACTTACTGTCAACCTCATAGCTCAGTTGCCCAAACAGGAGTTAGCTGTCTTAATTATAGAGGCATCCAAGGAATCCACAACTACTTAAAAAAAAATAAATTTCTAATCCAAGTCACCTTTTTTAAAAATATTTTATTTATTTATTATACAGTGTTCTACCTGCACATATGCCTGCATGTCAGAAGCAGACACTAGATGTCATCATAAATGGTTGGGAGCCACCATGTGGTTGCTGGGAATTGAACTCAGGACCTCTGGCAGAAAAGTCAGTGAGTGCTCTTAACCTCTGAGCCACCTCTCCAGCCCCCTACCTTTTTTTAATTTTAATTTTATGTATATGAGTGTACATATGTGCCTGGTGTCAACAGAAGAAGACATCAGCTACTTTAGGACTAGAGTTATAGACAGCTATGAGCTGCCTTGTAGGTGTTGGGAATCAAACCTGGGTCCTCTGGAAGAAGAATCAGTGCACTTAACCACTGAGCCATTTCTCCAGGTCCTCTAAGCCTCCTTTCGACAAGTTCTCAAATTAGGATTTTCCGCACCCCCCCTCCTCAGAAAGCCCAGCTAGTCTCTTCTTAAAACCTAGAAGGGATGAGTTCCTGTAGGAGCAAGCTACCAAGTTTCATTTCTTAGCACCTAAAATATCAGACAGTAAGACTAGGAAATTAGGGGCTGGAGAGATGGCTCAGTGGTTAAGAGCACTGACTGCTTTTCCAGAGGACCCGGGTTCAATTCCCAGCACCCACATGGCAGCTCACAACTTTCTGTAACCACAAGATCTGGCATATATGTAGGCAAATTACCAATGTAGATAAATAAAAATAAATAAATTATTTTTTTTAAAAAAAGACTAGGAAATCAAAGACTATGCCCTTATAATTGCATGGGGAAAATATCATGTCACTCAAGAAGTAAGTTTTAAAGTTTTGGGTTTGTTTTTGTTTTGTTTAGAAAATGTTTACAGTACAATGTCGATGTAAATGAAAGTTGGGGGTGCCTGTATTAAAGATTATACAAGTGATCCCAACTTCATGACTGTGTATGACTACAAAGTTACAGATCCACAGTCAGTTTATCTTGGGCTTAGAACTGTCCTGGTTAATTCTTAGAGTCAAATGGACACAACCTAGAGTCACTTAGGAAGAGAGAACCTTAAGGGAAAAACTGCCTTCAGATATGGCTGGAGCAGGTTTGTGGAGCATCATCTTGACTACAGACTGATATAGGAGGGCCCAGTCAACTATGGGTGGTACCACCCCTGGGCAGGAAGTTCTGGCCTGTATAAGAAAACTAGCTGAGCACAAGCCAGGAATATGCCAGTAAGCAGAATTCCTCCACTGGTTCTGCACTGAGTTCCTGTCCTGATTCCCCTTAATATTGGACTGTGTGGTGGCTTGAAAGAAAATGCCCCAAAAGGGAGTGGCAGTATTAGAAGGTGTGGCTTTGTTAGAGTAGGTATGGCCTTGTTGGAAGAAATATGTCACTGTGAGTGTGGGCTTTTGAGATCTCCTTTGCTCAAGCTGTGCTCAGTGGAGCATACAGTCCACTTCCTGTTGCCTAGAGATTAAAGCATAGAACTCACAGCTCCTTCTACAGCACCACGTCTGCCTGCTCGCCACCATGTCCTGCCATGACTACAATGGACTAAATCTCTGAAACTGTAAGCCACCCCAATTAAATGTTTTCCTTTATAGAAATTGCTGTGGTCATGTTATCTCTTCACAGCAATAGGAACCCTAATTAAGACAGATTGTGACCTAAAAGTTTAAGATAAACCCTTTCATTCCCACGTGGCTTTTGGCCTATGTTTATCATATCAACAGACTGAAACTAAGACAAATCCCCAAGTAGCTATTCAAAGTCCACCTGTGGCACACTCAGAACGCTCAGGCTAATGATTTTTAGAATGTATTAACAAACAATAGCTTCCACACACTCAAAAGCTAAAATGTCAACAGGCATCATCTGAAATCTATACAGAGACTTCCCTGCTTTACTATGATCCACCCACACCATGTTTCCACCAATGTATTTGAAAAGATTTTATGACTTCCTTTTCTTCTGTAAGTACAAAAGCTTCATGATACCAAGAGAAGAGATGGCTCAGGGGGTAAAGCCAGCAGGTGAGAAGGGGAGAACGGACTCACAGCTGTCCTCTGGTCTCCAAATGTGCAACTTGGTGCACAGGCAATTTAAATAAATAAAAAATTAAAACTATATCCATAATAAAATGCTACTTGGAGTAACCTGCATCTTACTTGTATTCTTTTCTTCAGAACAACTATGAAGTACTTGTCTAATTCTTGCAAAGCACTGTGTTATATTTCCAGCAGAGAAATGGGGAAATGTAACAAGTTGGGAGAAAATATACCAAAGCATAAAGAGCTGTCATCTCAGAGTAGAGAATGGATATTTATAATTTTTTGCTCTCTATTATAGATTTCTGAGTCATTTAAAGATTTAAACATAGTGAACATGTTCTATTTAAAATCTTGTTTTTGCCAGGCAGAGGTGGCACATGCTTTTAATCCCAGCACTTGGGAGGCAGAGGCAGGTGGATCTCTGAATCTGAGACCAGCCTGGTCAGCAGAGAGAGTTCCTAATAGCCAGGGCTACACAGAGAAATCTTGTCTTGAAGGAAAAAGAAAAAAAGTTTTTAAAAACTTGAACTGATGACATGGCTCATGCCACCTAGTCTGATGATCAAAATTCCTATGTGGTGAGGAGAATGGACTCCTGCAAGCTGTTTTCTGAAACACACACACACACACACACACACAGAAAGACAGACAGACAGACAGGGACAGAGGCAAACAGACTAAATGAGAACAAAAACTACACTGAAACGAGACAGGGGTCAGGCTGCTCTTCTATGAGCAGAAATGGAGGAGTGGGTGTGGGGTGCACAGAGAGGAGGTGGCAGGGAAGAGACTGGGAGGAGAGGGAGGAAGGGAAACTACAGCCAGATGTAAATTAATCAACAAAAAAAGAGGGCAGGGAGTACCATGTTTGAGGGGTGAGGGAAGCAACCCTTTTAACAACTCTAAGCAAAGTGACCATCAAATATTCAAAATTAGTGGGGAAACTGGCACATTATATGGGCATAAACTGTCAAAAAAAATTCTTAGTTCACAGCAAATGTATCAAAGTCACTATAGAAAAATAGGGAAGCATTCCCATGATATTCTGGAACACAAGTCCAGAAACAGAACACATTGTAAAAAGCAGCTAGAAATAAACAATCTATTTCCTAAGGCTTCAATAAATTCTTTAAAATGGGCTGAGAATCCAAGAGGACATTACTTGCTCTAGTTTGCTTTACTGTTGCTATGATAAACTACCATGACCAAAACCAATGTGGAAGAAAGGCTGGATCAGAACAATGCAGAGAAGTATCTGTGTAGAATTTTAGCTTTTGGGTTTGTGGAAGCTAGTTATCTGTTAATGTATTCCAAAAAGGTTTGCCTGATATGCTAGGTAAAACCTAAGTAAGCAAGGAATAGCTACCTTTTTTATATAGCCTAGGTCTAGGCATGGTACTGGCCACCATGGACTGGTCCTTCCAATGTCAATTAACAATCAACAAAACGTCCTATAGACAATGCATCCACAGGCCTAGAGGATCCAAGTAATTTTTTTAGTTGAGGTTCCCTCTTCCTAGGTAACTCTAGGTTTGTGTCAAGCTGACAGCTGAAGTGAACTATGACACCAATCAAGAAGTATCCCAGTGTCAGATATAAGATGGCTGCGGACATTCCACTACAGTATATTGTATTCTAAAGCCAACTCAAAAGATGAGGAGAAAATAATGCATGCATATACATATTTGGACAAGTATAAAATGTCCTGAATGACCACTGTAGTGATGACTGTCTGGGGCAAGGAGGCACAAGGGGCTAGAGAGTATAAATATGAAAGAGAAACCATTTACTACATTCCTTATAGTACTTAAAATTTTTTCTACTAAATATATGTACTTTTTCAATTAATATTTTAATTAAAATATAATTATATTTCTCCTTTTTTGAATTTATTCTTCTCTCACATATTACATCCTGACCTCAGTTTTCTCTCCCAGATCCACTCCTACATTTCCCTTCAGAAAACAATAGACCTCCCAAGGATACCAACCAAACATGGCATACCAAGCTGCAATGAAACTAGACACCTCCCCTCACATTAAGGCTGGACAAGGCAACCCAGTAGGAGAAGAGGGGTGCTAAAATCAGGCAAGAGTCAGAGGTAGGTCCTGCTCCCACTGTTAGGAGACTCACAAGAAGACCACGTGATCCAACTGTAACATATAGCAGAGGGCTTAAACAGACCTGTGCAGGGCAGGCTCCCTGGTGGTCAGCTCAGTCTCTGTGAGACCCTGTGAACCCTGGTTGTTGGTTCTGAGGTTTTCTATTGTCCCTGACCCCTGGGGCTCCTACAGTCCTTCCTCCCCCTCGTCTTGCAGGATTCCTTGAGTTCTGCATCTGTTTCCATCAGTTGCTAGATGAAGTCTCTCTGGTAACCATTATGCTACTAGGCTCTGGTCTACCAGTATAGCAAAGTAAATACGTGTACTTTTTAATAAATTGTTTTTAAATAGAGAAAAAAACAGCAGCTGTTGAGACAACTGCTAATAAGCCTACCAACTTTTACGAGTTCTAACTCAAAGGCATATCTTTTGCTTTTCCCTTTCTATTACCTCTTTAGACACTGAAAATCCTAACCATGGTTTTCTGATACTCTGGCTTCCTCACTCTTCTCTGATGACACCCTATCTCCCGTCTCTGCAGCTGCCTTCAGACCTCCATTGCTGACATAACTCAAAAAGCATGCCCTTCTTCTTCCTTTTCAACTCCTTCTCCCCCAGGTTCCTGTTCTGTGTGTGATTCTCCTCACAAACTCTAATAAAGCGTGGGGTTAGGAAAGAAAAAATGAGGCGATCAGGAGGGAGGGAAAAAGAGAAAATAAGAGATTTAAAAAGACGCCACAGACGAGTAAGAAAAGCATGTTTCTGCACAAGTGATATCCTACGCAATTTCCATCAATATTCAGTGGTTCACTAGAAAGAATACAGACCTTAGAGTCAAACAGACAGATTTGGGTCCTAGTTGAGTAACTTCATAGAAATAAGTGATGAGGAGAAGACAATGACTGGGAAACCTAGGGTAGGAAGAAGGGGCACAGGCATTTCATAATGCCATGCGAGAATTGATAACTGGGCAGTTCTGCTCAGACAAGGGCTAGCCAGCACAGGCTAGCCAGAGTCCTCAAGGCCCTGGCTGGGGGAAGACATCCATGTCCCCTGCTCCCCATGCTGTTCTGCTTAGACAAGTGCCATCAGGCAAATAGGCCCCATTATTATAGGAGAATATTGGTGGAAAAATGGGAGAGAAAGAGAAGAGGATGGTTCATGTGCTGGCAAAAAGGAAGAAGTGAAGACAGTGAGGAGAAGGCTAATGTTGGAGATCTGCCTGCCATCAGGGCCAAGGTGATATTTGGGCAAGCTGCTGCCAAGGACCAAGTCTGGGTCCCTGGTCCTATAGCAGCCAAGGTCTGTGTTGATGTCTGAGGTTCCTGTTACCATCAAAGGCCATGAAGATGTCTAAGGTCAGAAACTATGTTAGTGTTTGAGGGCCAACAATGCCACGTGGGGCAATGATGACATCCAGACCTGCTGCCTAGGACCTTACCTGGGTCATGGTCCTACCACGGCTAACATCTGAGTCTTGTATGGTCACCAGAGGTCACATAGAAGCTCAGAGTTGAGGTCACAACCTAAGGCCTTGACGGTATCCAGGGGCCATGCTGACACCAGAACCATCACAACCTGAGTGTCAGTACTTCCACTGAGAGCCAAGATGTTATCTCAACACAAACAGCTGCCAAAGGCCATGCCTGGGTCCCTGGTCCAGCTGCAGTTGGGGTCTGTGTTGGTGTCTGTAGCCCGTGTCACCTCAGGGGCCCTTAGAAACCATGCAAAATGAAATCAGAGGACCATGCTGAGCCAGCCCTATCCTTGTCTGGCCCAGGGAAAGCTGACCTTGACTCTCATGGGACAATGCAGCAAGAGAGCTGACCCCTGCACTCAAAGGAGATGGCCCTACCCCTCACCACAGGTGAGAGTGAACTGACCCTGAGGACACAGGAGTAGTGAAATGACCAGCTCAGCTACCACTGAGACCCAAATCTTGGCATTGAGTTGGCCCACCCTAATATTTACCCATGTAAGACCTGCTTGAGCTAGTGAAGAGACTGGTCCTGTGGAATAATACCTGAAGGATGTCCAAGACTTGGGAGTGACCACAGGATATACCAAAGAAGTTCTGGTGAGGATTGAGTGATGATGGTGTAGCAAAAACCAAAGGCCCTGAACCAGAGCTGTGAGTGGCTCATTACAATGAAGATTTGCTAGTAAAGCTGACAGGACAAAAGGATATATCTTATGACACACCAAGGCCCCCAATGCCACCAGGACAAACAAAGAGTGTTGAGGACACAGGAAAGAAGAAGAGGGTTTGTTTGTTTTGTTTTTGTTTGCTTTGTTTTATTTTCTGGGGTGGGGCTGCAGGAGTGAGGAGAGGATATGGGGAAACCAGGAGGTAAGCAGAATTAGGATGCATAATTTGAAATTCCCAAACAATCAGTAAAGAAGTTAAATTAAAAAAAAAAACTGACAGGCTGGGTGTGGTGGTACACACCTTTAATCCCAGCACTCAGCATGCGGCAGCAGGTGGATTTCTGTGAGTCCCAGGCCAGCCTGGTCTACAGTGAATTTCAGGACATCCAAAGCTACACAGAGAAACAAACATAAATCAAAAAAGAATTTATAACTGACACCACCATAAATACATCCTGTAACTTTAAACCACAAGTGATGTGAAATCAGAGAGCATAATTTTAAGGGTACTGAACAAAACTCTCCAACCTGATACCTGCTGAAAACCAGAGCACAAGAGCTATAGAATGTTTGCTATACAAGCATGAGGACCTGAATTCAGATCTCTGACACCCATGTAAAAGGCCAGGTATGGCAGTCCACATTCCTGTAATCCTAGGGCTGGGAAGTGGAGACAGGAGGACCCCACGGGGATTGCTGGCCAGATAACCTAGTCAATTGGTGGGCTCAGGTTCAGTGAGAGATCCTGTCTTAACAAGTAAAATGGAGAGCAATTGAGAAAGACATCTAATGTCAACCTCTAGCTTCCACAAAGGCACACACAGTGGCCTGTATATGTATACAGGCATAGCGCACAAAAAAAATATTAAAAATTACAAAATAAGTAAACAGAGGCAAAAGAAATGTTTTATCAGGTAAAAGTGTACAGTTTCCCTCCTTCCCCAGGCTATGAGGGTAAAGTGGGCAGAAGCTATCTGTGAGCATGACAAAAAATAGCCTTCTCAGATACGTAAAAATTCAGGTAAGCTACAAGTCACATGGTAATTGAAAATGGGCTAAACTGTAAGAGCTGGTTGGTAATGAGCCTGAGCAATGGACCAAATAGTACGTAATTAATATAAACCTTTGTGTGATTATTGGGACTAAGCAGCTGCAGGCAGGTTCGGACTTTGGGGCTAGGCCATGTCAGAAATTATTTTCTGGCTACAGTAAAATAAATCCTTTACAAGGTAATTAATGTGTTATAATTTGCCAAAATCATCATGTATTACTGACACTGTTTCTGGATATCTGGTTGCTATTATTCATAATGTAATTCACACCCTGTTCTGAACAAGTTCACTCTTCAAGAAATATTTTAAATTAATATGTAAAATTATACCCCTCCTTCCTTATTCAAAAGGTTGATTTGATTTGAGGATATTTTACATATATAAATATACATATACACATGCATACAAAGATATATCATATCCCCATAATCAAAAGTTTTTTTAAAAAACAAACACTTTCTAGATAACCAGAAATATCTCTATGAGACACAAATGGTGAACTGTATTTCAAATAAAAGTTCTGACAAGAGGGTTCAGTGGGTATGGTAATTTGACTAGGAAAGGCTCACAGAGGCTCATTTGCTTGACTACTAAGTCCCAGCTGATGGGACTCTTCGGGTAGTGTGGTGGAATGTTCTCTGTATGCTGTAAATAAAGGACCTGTTTTGGCCTATGTGGAACACTGTAGAAGTGCGTGGAGGATCAGAGGAGAGACAGGTAGAAGGAGGGCAGAGTTAGTCAGTCTCCACCTGACCCCCAAAGAAGAGACACGTAAGGAATCCAGATGAGCCACGGGCCGGCCCACATGGCAGGTAGAATACTAGAAATGGGTTGAATTAAGATGAAAGAGCTAGCTAGTAATGAGCTTGGGACATAGGCCAAACAGTATGAAGTTAATATAAGCATCTGATTCATTTCTTTGGGGGAAAAGCTGCTGCGGGCAAGGTCTGAACTTCTGGCCTAAATGGGCCCAGAAATGTTCTACAAGGCAGAATTAGGAAATGTGGCCTTGTTAGAAAAGATGTGCCACTTGGGGGCATGCTTGAGGTTTCAAGGCTCTTGACATTCTCAGTATGCCTCTGCCTCCTCCTTGTGGATGAAGATATGAGCTCTCAACTGTCTACCTCAGTGTCCTTGCCCCACTATTATGAGTGCTAACCCTCTGGAACTGTAAACCCAATTAAACTCTTCTATGAGTTACCTTGCTCATGGTATTTTATCACAGTAACAGAAAACTAAGTCAACAGGTAAGGGTAGGTAAGGGTGCCACCAAGTGTGAGAACAGGTAAGGGTGGGTAAGGGTGCCACCAAGGCTGAGAACAGGTAAGGGTGGGTAAGGGTGCCACCAAGGCTAAAAACCAAAGCTCAGTCCCTAGAATCCATATTAGAAGAGAATCCACTAAGAACTGACATCTGATCTCCACGTGCTGCGGTAGGTATGCACCTACACACATTTAACAAAAATTTTTTATGCATTAAAAAATAATTTCAAAGCTCAAACTATAGTTGGGATCACATTGACAACAGAACTACATAGACTCCAAAAACATTTTGTTGCACCCAAAAGAAACTAGTTAGTGCAAACTTTCAGAGTATTATCAATAAAGGAACACTTACTAAAGAATATCAAGCTCAGCAACCAAGTCTGATCTAACTAAATTCCAACTCCAAACTACAAGAGTGAGTTACAGTAATCTGCCTTCATATGGTCAGGTCTTTACAAGTATTCAGTTAGGCTTTGTCTGTTTTTGCAGTACGGGGGATGGAACTAGGTACTTGTTCTACTGAGCATGCCCAGCCTAGAAATACAAATTCTTTGAAAAAAATCAGTACTGTACGATAAAGTAAATATTAAAAAATAGCTGAGCTCCAATGGCACAGAACTTTAATCCCAGCACTCAGGAGGCACAGGCAGGTGGATCTCTGTGAGTCTGAGGCCAGCCTGGTCTATGGTGAGTTTCAGAACAGCCAGAATTGTTACACAGAGACTCTGTCTTGAAAAACCAATGTATATGAATGTGTGTATATATATATGTGTGTGCATATATGCACACACACACTACAATTTTACCACTGAGAGCTACTACTAAAACCACATTAATGTTTTCATCTATTCATGTGTATGCATTTTTTTCTAGATAACTAGAATCATATTAATACTTTTAGGATTATACTTTAATTTTTTTCACATAAATATTCTTACATCTCAAAAAATATTTTACTTTAAAGTTACACATTCTTCCCATGAACAGCTAGTTTCCCTGAATACTTCCTACAGATTAGGGGCAATGTACCAAGATATACGAATCCTCTGCTCATCCCATCCTTGCCAGAGGCTGAATCACTTTTGATTAATTTCTAAATTGTAGCTGTCAATACTGCCATTAATACAGTGAGTGGGCAAAGCAGATATGTATAAAAACTGAGTACAGCAGACTGATGCTAACCTTACAGTGAGTCTGGTTAATATGACAACATGGTGTGTTACTTCCTGCTCAGACAAGACATACCTAGAAATACCTTTGTCAGAGCTGAATGCTATAAAGATCTAGACACATTTGTAAGAGAAACTATTCTGCATAAACTTCTGATGTTTAGCCCTGTGGGTATAGTTTGCAATTTTACTGTTTTTTGCTAAGCAGACTTGTACAAAATATGCAGCTCAGACTATCATTTCAGTATCTCCTATTTGAGAAACAAAAAGGACTCACATATGAAAAGGCTAACATGTGGATAAGCTCTATAAAATAAACTTGATGTTTTGAGGTTAAGGTATACAAAAAAACAGCATGCCACCAACTCAAAACTGATGCCATATATGAAGAATATGTCTTAGAAAAGTATATTGAATTTCTAATGCAAATATATAAAACTGAATCTGATAAACAACCCAGGAAAGAAAGTAGTGTGATACTGTAGTGGTGACTAAAATAATTTTCAAGAGTTTATTTTTTAAATGTGTGTGTATGTGCATGCTCATACGTACAGAGAGACAGACACATACGCATGCGTGCACACATGTGCACATACAAATACAGGTGGCCACAGAGCCTAGAGGGGTTAGATCCTCTAGAGCTTCAGCTAATAGTTGTGACCAACTTGTCTAACATGGGTGCTGGGCCCTGACTTCTAGTCCTCTAGAAAATCAGCAAGCACTCTTAACAAATGAGCCATCTCTCTCTGGCCGTAAAATAATTTTTAACAAAAATATGAAGTTAATTTAACATAGAAAATAGCCTTTTAAACAAATGGGGTCAGGCTTATAGGCAATATATCCACAAAAAGATTATCTTAAGCTTTATTGTAGGCTAGCTCATTGATGAAGCATTTCCCTAACATGCACAGGTCCTAGGTTTGGTCTTCAGCATTGAACCAAATAAAACACACAAAAATTAGTTATCCCATTCTACATAAAAATGTAATCCATGCATCCTGACTCAGTCATAGTAAGACAAAAGGAGAAAAAAGTTAAGAAGATGGGAGAATTAAAATAGGATAGAACATGAAATTTTGTTATCAGGCATATCAGTGATTTTGTAATCCTATTTTGAGTTCTTTCCTTTCAATGAGTTTTGGGAAAGGTTTCTAGATTCTAGCTTACAGCCTGTTCTCCTATTCTTCCAGTCTTCTATGACCTAAATATTTGGTCATAAATAGAAACAACAGAAAGTCACAACCAATCACATGAAAAATCATTTTTTTATCTGCACCAGTCTTACTTTTATCAAGAAAGTGTATCAGACCATGTACAAACTAAGAATAGGGGCTGTTCTCTAACTGTAAGAAGAAAGCGTTGTAACACAGTGACTCAAGGTCTGAGCTATGGACTAAAACTGTCTCAGTTTGAGTATATACTTCACTACTTAGAATCTATAGGATTCATAGCAGATTATTCGATCTCTTCGCACATCAGTTTCCTCATCTAAAATATGAGAACAGTAGAATTTGTGTTTTGGGGTAATTGTGAAGAGTAAATAAGTTTAAAAGAACAAATAATAAGTTAAGATCTTAGAAGGACATCTGCATATTGTAACTTTCCATATGTTACTTCTGCATTTTTACTATTACTGTTTGATGGTTGGTTGGTTGGCTGACTGACCTGTGTGTGTCCTATGGTTCTTATCATTCCTAGTACTATTATGACAACTGCTACCACAGCCAATTTCAATCTACAGGTGGTACAATTTAGTATTTTATTCATGAAAACAAAGCAAATTATAACACATACCACACCATACCACCACCACCACTACCACCCCTGAGGGTGAGAACCTAAAGCTCTACAATAGTCCTCTAGTATCTCTCAAGCAGTTTTGTAAGAACATGAAGAAAAGTTAGCAACATTCGTGACTCATTCCCAGAAAGAATCTGTGACCTAAACAAATTAATCTCAGAAGAAATAACATGTTCTCTTCTTTAATCATTTATGCAATTTTATTAAGGTTTACTATGCACTAAAAATTAAACTAGACATGAGAAATTCAAGATGGAATAATGTCTATGTCTTTTAAAATTTTATGGAGTTTCTAATGACCTTTTTGTTTCTCTTTTCTTTTTCAGTACTGGGGATTAAAACCAGTAGGCAAACCCTCTAGTACTGCAATCCATTCTAAACCCCTCAAAATGTCTGTATCAATAACATAGTCACAGGTTATAATGTCCGACATGACCAGGGCATATACATGGAAACATAAAAAAGAAGCATGTGAAGTATACTGTGAAACAGGAAACTGCAAGAAGCTTCCAAAGAGGTCAAACTGGGCCCTAAAAAAATACTAGCAGGTCAACAAGGATGGAGAAGGTAAAATCATACCCCATGGAATAAGAGTTAGCCGCTGTCCTACTACAGCACACAAACCAAAAGGCCCTTCTGAAACTCATGGGGGGACAGAGAACCTCTGGAACAGCCTCTGTTTACACAGTTCAGCTCTCCTCAATACATGACTCATTTGTGGACACAGGATAGGCAGCTGCAAGTAAGACCAGTTCAGAGACAAATTTCTCACTTACAACACTGGGCGGCAGCATTGGGCAATGGCTTCCTCTGGCTTTCTTCTTGACTAGAATACTAGAAGCAGAAAGAAGAAAAAAAAAATATAGTAAGAGTTCCAAGTACAGAAGAAGAGGGTGGGGATCGCTGCTACTTACATATAGTATTCAGTGTTTGACTTGGGTCAATTTTTTACTGACTATAAACTAAACTTCTCATTGCTATCCTCCCAATGGGATCCTAACTTAGGCTAGATCTTCAGTTATGGTACTGGCTCAAAGGAGGACAGCAGAGGGACCATTCTGACCAAGAACATGCCAGGAAGCTACAAAAGGCCTGGCCTTATAGTGTTTCAAAGGGTTCTGTGCATGCCTGTGTTCAACATCTGAATTTCACAAACAAAATAACAAAACTGAACAGGCTGTTTGTGTATTTTCCAGTAACAGTGCTACTTCCCTTACAGATGTGTATGAACATGGAAACTGCCTATCTGAGAGTAGACAGCTGGACTTCAGATAGATCTGGTAGTTCCTTCCCACTCTAGCCTCCCCAGGACCACCCACCACCACAACAATAACAAATGTGCAGGGTTACAAAAGCCGTAAGAAAATAGTCTATAAAAGAGAACAGAATTAAGAGAAGCTTTCAAAGTGGGCAGGAGTCAGAAAGGTATAAACCAACAGATGTATACAGCTTACAAAGGTAGTTCAGTTGGAGCACAGTGGAGGACTGGAAAGATGTAACATGAACCAATAACTAGAAGATCTGGGTCAAGCAGGCAAGGTGGTGCATGCTTAGAATCCCTGCATTCGGCAGGAGTAAGATATCATGAGCTCAAAATAAACCTCAGCTACATGAAGAGTTAGAGGACACCATGGGCTACATGAATAAGGTATCTAAACTTCACTGCCACTCAATAATAAACTATGACTTCTGGGCAAGCCACTGATTAACTGCTAATGAGCCACTCATCCAATAAATACTGACTTAGCACTCACTAGGTACAAAAGCTTGTTGGAAAAATATAGTTTAAGTCATAGTAAGAAGTTTGAAGTTTATAGTAGTGTATTGGGAGGCCAACTAGCTTTAAATATAGGAGAAATATGATGGCTTGAATGAGCTGTCCCTCACAGTCTTGGGCATTTAAATACCTGGTCCCAGTTGGTGGAAGTGTTGGGTAGGTATGAGAGGTGTGGCCTTGCTGGAAGGAGTATATCACAGGTAGTAGGCATTCTCTGTCTCTCCGTCTCTGGGTGTGTGTTTGTATTTTCTGCTTGGGATTTGAGTTCTCAGAGATTCCTGTCACTCTATCTACTGCCTACTGCCCAGAATCCATGCCAAGATAGACTCTTATCCCTCTGGAATGATAAACACATATGAACTTTTTTTTCTCTAAATTGCCTTGGTCACAGTGCTTTATCACAGCAACAGAGAAGTAACTAAAACAATTACGCTTTTAAAACAACATAAGAGAACTGAAGAGATAGTTCAGTGGTTAAGAGTACCAGCTGCTCTTCCAAAGGATCCAGGTTTGTTTCCCAGAACCCAGATGACAGCTCACAACCATCTGTAACTCCAGTTCTAGAGAAACCAATGTCCTCTTCATGCCTCCTTGGGCAAGTGTTACAGAGATATAAAATTAAAAAATAAAAACAAAATGACTAAGCCAGCTGTTACAGAGATGAACTGTTAGAGAATGATGGTGGGCTGTCCATGGATGGTGATTTGCACATAAATGAAAATGTCAGTAGCAAAAAATATTTAAAGTAGTTGGATCCAAAACAACTTTGTATCTATTTTTGTACAGAATGTATTTCACCAGCAATAAACCACAATATCAATGTAAGAATACTGATAGGAATGCCTGCAGTGGGAGATCTCAAAAGTCAGGCACAATGGACACAGTAGGACTGCATTAGCAAAGCTGACAACTGTGAAACTGCTCCAAGATCCAGGGCTCAACACTCACTCCAGGGACAGAAGACTCAGCTATGAAATTTAACCATTATAAATAATGGTGGTTGATTTTTTTTAATTCCATGTCAATGATTTTTTTATCTGCATGTATATCTGTGCACCATATGTATGCCTGAGACCTGCAGAGGCCATAAGAGGACATCAGATCTCCTAGAACTGGAGTTGTAGGTGGCTGTGACCCATCACAAGAGTGCTAGCAATTGAACCCAGATCTTCTAGAAAAGAAACCAGTTCTGAACTGCTGAGCCATCTCTCCAGCATCTTTCAATAGTGATGGATTTTATAGGCAAGACATAGTAACAGTAAAAAATCCCAAAATTTAATTAAGTATTAAGGTAAAAGAATTTACACATAAGAGATCAGAGTAGATATTTTCAAGAAGTTAGATTTAATCAAACTTGTTTTAGGCCCCAAGCAAAAAGTCCAAGTAACTACAGCAAAATTAATAAATTACGATTGTTTTAGAAAGGATAGATGGGGGCTAGAGAGATGGCTCAGAAATTAGAGTACTTGTAGCTCTTACAGAGGGTCAGGGTTCAAGCACCTACATGGTGACTCACAGCCATCCACAACTTCCGTTTTCAGATGTCTGATGCCTTTTTCTGACCTCCATGAGTAGTAAGTATGCCTGGGGTATACATATATAGACACAGACAAAATGTTCATACACATGAAAGAAAATAAATCCAAAAAAAATGCAGGGATGTGTTTCAGTGGTTAAAAAATCTGTTTAGCAAGTCAAAGGCCCAAGTTGAATCCTTAATACTACACATAAATAAGTTAACCAATAGCTGCCAAGCTAAGGAAAAAACAGCATGCCTTAAATACTGTGTGCATGCATGCATGCATGTGTAAACCAGAAAGGAGATCATAAGAGGAAATGAAGCACTTGGAAAGCTGAAACAGGGGAACTGTAACTAATTCAGGACCAGCCTGAGGTACATGAGAATTTTTAAAAGACATTATTCTGTATGATAACTTAAAAATGCAAGATGACCCAGTAGGTAAATGTACCTGTATCTGCCCTATCTGATATAAACCCCCAGGTTGCACACAGTAGAGAGAACCAAATTCCACAAGTTTTCTTCTGGCCTCCATGCATATTCCATAGTGCACACTTGTACACACACACTAACTAAAATGCAATAAAATTTAACAACTTATAAAAAGAGCCAGGTATGGTGGCACACACACTTTTACCAGAACTTAGGAGGCAGAAGGAAGTAGATTTCTGTGAGTTGGAGGCCAGTCTGATCTACATAGTGAGTTAGAAGACGGCCAGAGCTACAAACTGAGACCCTGCTTCAATATAAGGAGGGAAAAAAAAAACCCTTACTGTGGTGGCACCCATAGACTCACATATTTGAACTCTTGGTCCACAGCTGCTACAACTGTTTGAGAAAGATTAGGGTGACCCCCTGACCTTCCCACCTATCCCGAAAGTTGCCTTCCCAGACCAGGGTCAATCTGAAGAGCCTGATCCAGACTATCCTTAGCAGACTGTTTGGCTGTGAGGTGCTTCTCCAGTCACACCTAAAAGAGGGTACATTGTATGACCACCCCTGCCCCCAATTGCATCAACAGAGAAGGACTGAGGATTTGAAATTGAGACCCCTGTCCAGAGTAGAGTCAGAGATCGAGCAGACCCCTTGATCAGAGGAGACAAGAGACACACAAGCCCTCTTGCCACAACTAACTGGAAGCGGCCTAATTGTGAACCACTGAAGCCATGGGAAGATGCCAGGGCAAAAATACATATAATAATATAAAGAACAACAAGGCAACTCCAGAAGAAACTGGTGGTTCTACGACGACAAGCCATGAACAGAGCAATGAAGAAGAAACAGAAGGAAACAACAGAAAAAAAACACCTTTATGAGGATCATCGAAGCCTTCAAAGAAGATATAAAAAAATTCACTTAAACAAACAGAAGAAAATACAAACAAAAATTGGAAGAGATGAACAAATCCTTGAAAGAAAACTAAGAAAAGATAAACCAAAAAATGAAAGCAACATTCCAGAAACTAAAATCTGAAATAGAAGCAATAAAACAGGCACAAAATGAGGCAAAGGTGGAAATAGAAAATCTGAAGAAAAGAGCTGGAACTACAGATACAAGCATAACCAACAGAATCCAAGAGATGGAAGAGAGAATCTCTGGAGTGGAAGACTCAGTAGCAGAAATAGATACATCAGTCAAAGAAAATACTAAAATCAAGAAAGCCATAACACAAATGTTCAGGAAATCTAGGACACCATGAAAAGACCGAACTTGAGAATAATAGGGATACAAGAATGAAAGAATACCAGCTCAAAGGCACAGATAATGTATTCAATAAAATCATAGAAGAAAACTTTCCTAACTAAAAGAAGGAAATGCCTATAAAGATACAAGAAGCTTACAGGACACCAAATAGATATGACCCCCCCCCCAAAAAAAAAAAGTCCACTCGCCACATAATATTCAAGCCAGAACAAAGAAAAAAATTTAAGAGCTGCAAAAGAAAAGGGCCAACTTACTTATAAAAGCAGACCCATCAGAATAACACCTGACTATTCAATGGAAACGATGAAAGCTGGAAGGGCTTGGTCAGAAGTTATACAGACACTAAAAGAGCATGGCTGCCAACCTAGACTACTATACCCTGCATAATTATCAATCACCATAGATGGAGTAAACAAGATATTTCATGACAAAGTCAGACTGAAACAATACCTATCTACCAATCAGGCCATTCAGAAAGCATTAGAGGGAAAACTCCAACCTAAGGATAACAGACACACCCATGAAGCCACAAACAATCAATAATCCCACAGAATAGCCAAGAAAAAGGAAATACATACAAGCTACCACCAAAAATAGCAAGAAATATCAATCAGTGGTCACTAATATCTCTTAATATCAATAGATTCAACTCACCTATAAAAAGACACACACTAACAAGATGGATACAAAAACAGAAGCCATCCTTCTGATGCATACAAGAAACACACCTCAACCCCAAAGACAGACATAGGCTCAGAATAAAGGGTTGGGAAAAGATTTTTCCAATCAAACGGACCTGAGAAACAAGCTGGAAACTAAAATCAATTAAAAGAGACTAGGAAGGACATTACTTATTCATCTCAGGAAAAATTGGTCAGGAGGAGATTTCAAACCTGAATATTTATGCCCCTAATATAAGGGCACCTACCTATGTAAAAGAAACACTGCTAAACCTCAAATCCCACACCAATTCTCACACCCTAATAATGGAAGACTTCAATCCCCCACTTTCACCTTTGGATAGGTCAACCAGACAGAGACCCAACAGAGAAATAAGGGGTCTAACAGAGGTTATGATGCAAATGGATTTAATAGATATCTACAGAAGCTTCCACCCAAACTCAAAGGAATATACATATTTCTCAGCACCACATGAAACTTTCTCTAAAATTGACCACATAATTGGTCATAAAGCAAATATCAACAGATACAAAAAATGGAAATAATCCCTTGTATCATATCAGACCACCATCAAAAATCACAGAAAGCCTACCAACTCATGGAAACTAAGCATCACTCAACTGAACCACCTCTGGGTCAAAAAAGAAATTAAGAAAGAAATCAAAGACTGCCTAGAGTTTAACAAAAATGAATCCACAAAATACCCAAACTTATGGGACACAATGAAAGCAGTCTTAAGAGGAAAATTCATATCACTAGATGCCTATATGAAAAGCCTAGAGAAATCCCACACTAGAGAACTAACAGCACAGCTGAAAATCTTAGAACAATTAGAAGCAAACTCACTTACAAGGAGTAGACAGCAGGAAATAATCAAACTTAGAGCTGAAATCAATACAATTGAAACAAAAAGAACAATAAAAAGAATCAATGAATCAAAGAGTTGGTTCTTTGAGAAAGTCAACAAGATAGATAAACCCTTATCCAAACCAACCAAAAAGCAGAGAGAGAGAGACAGAGACACGGACAGAGAGACAGAGACAGAGACAGATACAGAGAGAGTATCCAAATCAACAAAATCAGAACAGAAAAGGGGGACATAACAACAGACCCACCCAGGAAATCCAGAGAATTATCAGGTCATACTTTGAAAATCTATACTCCACAAAAATGGAAAACCTAGAAGAAATGGATAGCTTTTTGGACAGGTACCGTTTACCACAATTAAATAAAGAACAGATTAATTACCTAAACAGACCTATAACCCTTGAGGAAATTGAAGCTCTCATTAAAAGCCTCCCAAGTAAAAACAGCCCAGGTCCAGATGGTTTCAGTGCAGAATTCTACCAGACATTCAAAGAAGAATTACTACCATTACTCCTCAAACTATTTCACACAGTAGAAACTGAAGAAATATTGCCAAATCCCTTTTATGAGGCCACAATTACCCTAATACACAAGCCACTCAAAGACGAAACAAAGGAGAATTACAGACCAACTTCCCTCATGAATATTGATGCAAAAATTCTCAACAAAATTTTGGCAAACCTTATACAACAACATATAAAAAATATCATCCACCACGATCAAGTAGGCTTCATCCCAGAAATGCAGGGCTGGTTCAACATACGAAAAACCGTAAACATCATCCATCATATAAACAAACTAAAGGAAAAAAAAAACCACATGATCATATCTTTAGATGCTGAAAAAGCCTTTGACAAAATCCCTTTATGATAAAAGCTCAGGAGGGATCAGGAATACAGGGAAAATATCTCAATATAATAAAGGCAATTTACAAGAAGCCTACAGCCAGCATCAAACTGAACAGAGAAAAACTCAAAGCAATCCCACAAAAATCAGGAACTAGACCAGGATGTCCTCTCTCTCCTTATCTATTCAATATAGTTCTTGAAGTTTTAGCTAAAGCAGTAAGAGAACAAAAGGAGATTAGAGGATACAAATTGGAAAAGAAGAAGTGAAACTATTTCTATTTGCAGATGATATGACTACATACATTAGTGACCCACAAAATTCTACCAGGGAACTTCTACAGCTGATAAACACCTTCAGCAATGTAGCAGGATACAAGATTAACTCAAAGAAATCAGTAGCCCTTCTATACACTAAAGATAAAAGGGCTGAAAAAGAAATAAGGGAAACATCACCCTTTATAATCGCTGCAAATAGCATTAAATACCTTGGAGTAACTATAACCAAAGAAGTAATAGATCTATTTGACAAAAATTTTAAATCACTGAAGAAAGAAATTGAAGAGGATATCAGAAAATGGAAAGCTCTCCCATGTTCCTGGATAGGTAGGATAAACATAGTAAAAATGGCAATCCTACCAAAAGCAATCTACAGATTCAATGTACTGCCCATCAAAATCCCAACACAATATTTTACAGACCTTGAAAGAACAATACTCAAGTTCATTTGGAATCACAGGAAAGCCAGGATTGCCAAAACAATTCTGCTCAACAAAAGAAACTCAGGAGGCATCACCATCCCTGACATCAAGTTATACTATAGAGCTACAGTACTAAAAACAACCTTGTACTAGCATAAAGACAGACTTGTGGACCAATGGAATAGAATTGAGGATCTGGGCATTAACCCAAAAACCTATGAACACCTGATCTTTGAAAAAGATGCCCAAAATAGTCAATGGAAAAAAGATAGTATCTTTAACAAATGGTGTTGACATAGCTAGTTAGTAGTATGTAGAAAAATGCAAATAGATCCAAGTCTGTTACCCTGCACAAAACTCAAATCCAAGTTGATCAAAGACCTCAACATAATCCCAGCCACACTGAATTTGATAAAAAAGAAAGTGAGAAATACACTTCTACAAAATGGCACAGGTGACCACTTCCTAAAAATAACACCATTGACACAAACACTAAGATCAACAATCAATAAGTGAACCTCCTGAAACTGAGAAGCTTCTGTAAAGCCAAGGACACTGTCAATAGGAAAAAAACGATAGCCTACAGAATGGGAAAAGATTTTCACCAACCCTAGAAGTGATAGAGGATTGATCTCTAAAATATATAAAGAACTCAAGAATCTAGAGCCCAAAACCCAATCAAAAAATGGGGTTCTGAACTAAAAAGGGAATTCTCAGCAGAAGAATTACAAATGGCTGAAAGGCACTTGAAAAAGTGCTCAACATCTTTAGCCATTAGAGAAATGCAAATCGAAACAACTTTGAGATACCACGGTGACACCTGTCAGAGTAGCTAAGATAAGGCACAGATGACAGCCTGTGCTGGAGAGGTTGTGGAGCAAGGGGAACATTCCTCCATTGTTGGTGGGAGTGTAAGCTTGTTCAGCCACTCTGGAATGCAGTACGGCGGTTTCTCTGAAAACTGGGAATCAATTTCCCTAATGATCCAGCAATATCACTTCTGAGTGTATACCCTAAAGAAGCACATTTGCATTCCAAAGGCATTAGCTCAACTATGTCCATAGCGGCATTATTCATAGTAGGAAGAACCTGGAAACAACCTAGATGCCCCTCAACTGGAGAATGGATTAACAAACTGTGGTACATCTACACAATGGAATACTACTCAGCAGTTAAAAAAAAAATGATATCCTGAAATTTGCAGGCAAATGGATGGATTTGGAGAATATCCTCCTGAGCGAGGTATCTCAAAACCAGAAAGAAAAGCAGGGGATGTACTCACTCATTAGTGGACTCTTAAACAAAAAAGCAAAAAGCAAAGCATTCCCAGTCTGCAAACCACAACCACTGAACAGCTTGGGATCTGAAACACCTTGGACCGACACCTTGGATCCCACTCCCTCTAGAGGAACACCAGACCCAATCTTGATGTTGGGGGGAGAAAACTGGATCTGCCAGACTGAACTGGGCAATATTGGGACCTTGGAACCTCCTGCCCATGCTGGGGAGGAGATGGGGAGATGTGGAGAAGAGAGAGTGACTGGAGTGGGTGGGAGGGGGAAGGAATCTTGAATAAGGATATACACAGATAGAAAATGTGACTTTATTCATAATAAAAAATTTTAAAAATAAAAAAAGGAAGATTAGGGGGTTGGGTTTGTTAGAGGAAGTGTATCACTTGTGGGTGGGTTTTGACATTTTAAAAGCCTAAACCAGGCTCAAACAATTAGTGTCGTCTCTTTCTTTGTCTGTGTCTTGGTTTCTCTCTGTGTGTTTCTATCTTTGCCTCCAACTTGAAGATAAACTCTGAGCTCTCAGCCACTTGCTCCAGAGCCATGCCTGCCTGTCTGCCTGCCTGCCTGCCACCACACTCCTCACCATAATGAACATGGACTAACCCTCTAAAACTGTAAGCAAATACTCAATTAAATCCTTGATCATGATGTCTCTTCATTGCAGTAGAACAATAACTAAAATACTTATAAAGAACCAGGTTCACTGGCCCAAACCTATAAATCCCAGCACTTGGGATGCTGAGACAGGAATATCTCATTAATATCAAGGCTAGCCAGAGCCACAGAGATCCTGTTGAAAGGATTCCTGACACATGGTAGCTATCTGGTAAACATGCAACCATGACCAACGCATGAGGTAGGGCACACCCCCTCATCCATATAAATGGCCAGGCAGACACACACACACACACACACACACAAACACACACACACACACACACACACACCACTTGGACATTCCCCTTTCATCCATATTCATATTTTAGGTGTGACTATGTAAACCTGTGTCCAAACAAACAAGGCTTAATGTCAGGAAAGAGATAAGACTTATTTTCTTTCTATCCACTGGAGAATGGTTCCGGGTAAACACTTACAACAAACATCAAAATCTTAAGACCCTTATTGTTACAGAATATTTGTATACTGTGTGAAGATGTGTTGCTGTGATTGGTATAATAAAGAGCTGAATGGCCAATAGCTAGGTAGGAGGTATAGGCAGGACTGCTGGGGACAGACAGGACTCTGAAAAGAAAAATCATGGAGATGCCAGGAGGTACAGAGCAAGTAGGATGTACAGGAGGAGAGGTAACAGACATGAGCCACATGGAAGGATGTAGATTAATATAAATGGGTTAATTTAAGTTATAAAAATTAGTTTTAGGGCTGGAGAGATGGCTCAGCAGTTAAGTGCACTGACTGTTCTCGAGGACCCGAGTTCGATTTCCAGCATCCACATGGCAGCTAACAACTGTCTGTTATTCCAAGCTCTGACACCCTTACACAATTATACATGCAGGCAGAACACCAATGCACATAAAATAAAAAAAAATAGTTTTAAAGAAGCCTGAGCTTTCATATGCAATAAGAAGTCTCTGTATCATTATTTGGGAGCTGGTGGGACAGAGAAAGACTTGTTATAACTTATATAAACTGTTGTAATATTTTTGCACAATTTACTTGTATATATTTCAAATATGTATTACCTTGGCATGCTGGTGCAAGTTTGTAATCTCAATACTTTGGAGGTAGTGAGAGCCAAAGTTACATTTTAGGTTTTAATTACTATTCTTTAAAGATCCATAAAACAAAAATGCCTCTGACCTGCAAGCCCCTTGCCAAGAACAAACCGTTCCTGAAATGCTGGAGACACTGGAGGCTATTGTCATATTTTCACTCCCCTAAACCAGTTTGTTTGACCCATCTGCACTGGGTGAGCTTGATCATATGTGGGCGGGAGGTTAACAGGCAGGATGTACACTTGCCCTTGCTTGATTGGATATGGGCTGGAGATATGCAGGCAGGAAATGTATGAGTTGCCCCTGGTTGGATCTGATGGGAAATACTTACACTGCTGAAAATTGTCACTTGAAGCCATTTTCTGGGAAACTAGAGATGAACCTAACCAGACTCTCTATCAACCTGGCCAGAATGTAATTAAAACTTGCTTCAAATTTGGCTATAAATTGTGGTAATGGTTTTAACTCTCAACTGGTAGGATTAACAGTAGAAAAGGGAGTTTCCAAGCCAGCCTTATCTACATAGAAAATTCAAGGCTAGCCTGGGCTACAAGAAACCCTGTCTCTCATACACTCCAAAAAGAAAACAAATTTCAAAATTACTTAAAATACATAATTTTCTAAATGCTGTTTATGGTCAGTATAGATAAAACTTTTTCTTTCTTTTTTTTTTTTTCAACTGTACAGTCCAGGTCTTTATTTCTTTTGCACACTAGGCCATGAATTTGTATGGAATGGGCTCCAGCAGCTCAGGCTCCTTCCCGTTAGTCCTCACAAAGTGAACTTCTCTGGGTGGGACAGGCTTCCGCTTCAGCTGAACCCATGCTTCAGGTGCCCTTCTCCTTGGCTTCCTTTTTCTTCTGGTCATTCTCCTTCACCCGCTTCAGGAAGCTGTCCCTGCTCTTAGAGTGCTTGATGTGCTCGATCCGCACATTGATTCTCTTGGCAAGAATCTTGTCCTTCACTTGCTTGTTTACTATGATGCCCACAGCATGCTGGGTGACATTGTAGACTCTTCCAGTTTTGCCATGATAACACTTATGAGGCATTCCTTTTTGAACAGTTCCCATTCCCTTGATGTCTACAATATCACCCTTCTTATAGATTCGCATGTAAGTACCCAAAGGAACAACTCCATGTTTCCTAAAGGGCCTGGAGAACGTATATCGAGTGCCGAGCCTCTTTCCCTTGGTGTTCGTCATTTTGCCGAGTTACTGAAAGATGGCTGCTCAATAAAACTTTTTTCAAATAGTTTTCAATCAAAGGATGGCTGTATTTGGGGATGCAAAGCCAGCTATACAGTGGGACTATTTATACTGGTGCTGTCTGCCAGTCTCTTCTGAGACTGAAACATTGCATCCTGCCGGGAAGTTCCTTAAGCAGGAAGGTGAACAACTCAAAGGAGCTTCAGGAAGTGTCTGAAACTGACCAGACTCACTAGGCCCTATCTAGTAAGTAAGTAATAGAGACACCCGTTCAGGAGGGAGGTGAGCTGCAAAGATGGCTACTCTGCAATGAGAGCAGCTGCCTGGAAGAAGAAGAAACCAGAGAGCTGTCTTACAGCCATCTGAGGTACCTGGAAAGGACACTCCCTAACCTTTGAGCTACCGGTAGCTACACGCTCAGTGTGCTCCAGGTGCCCAGATTTTGTGAGCTGTCATCTAAAACGCTCTAGCAGGACAAAACATGGCAAACATAGCTCTGGCAGGCCTTGCCCTTCTCCCCCATTCTCTCCCTTTACAAACTGTTAAATTGCATTTCTAAAGCTAGCCACTAAAGTCTACTCCCTCATTTGACCACTTCCTCCTCCTGAGACTGACCACCAAGGTCCAGCCATCAAAATGCTATACTGACCAAACCCATCCAATCAAATTAACCAACTCATCCTGACATGAATGCTTCCTTTATAAACTGCCATTTGCTTAAAGGCCAAGTCTGTCTCCTCTCTATCCAGAAGTAGGCCTTTGTCCCTCCAAGACAAATACTCCTTCCCCCTCCCTTATTCCTTTTACCTTCTCCCTCATTCTTGGTCTCCTGTCTTTGTCTCTTATCCCTGCCCTTTGACCCTCTGGGGCAAATAAATCTCCTTTGTGCTGAGAACTCATATATATATACATATATGTATATATATATGTGTGTGTGTATACATATATATACATATATATATATGTTCTCATATACACACATGCTATACACACACAGAGACATGCACACTTGCACACACATGCCCAAACATCTCCCAAGTCAGCCTGGGAGATTGTTTTTTAAAAAAAATTTCAATTCTGTAGAAGTGACGAGCCAAGCTGAGGATTCATGAAGACAGCTTCTACTCCAAAAAATTGACTGGGTAAGGAATTTTAAATTGGAACAGAAACAAGAAAAAAAAAAATTTGTCAGAAGCACTGGAGACTTTAGCCACCAAACATCATGAACTAGAGCGCTCTCTGGTTGAAGGATCCCTGCATGTCAGCATTCTTAATGAGGATGAGTTCTATGATGCACTGTCAGGTTCTGAGTCCGAGGGGTCCCTGACTTGCCTGGAAGCCGTGACAACACACTCCTTTGAAGAGAACAAAGTGAGCAGTGGAAAACATAGAATGTCTGAAGGCAAAGATTGTGGTGGGGGAGATGCGCTCTCCAATGCCATCAAAAAGCACAGAACAAGCCTGCCTTCACCCATGTTCTCCAGAAATGACTTCAGCATCTGGGGCATACTCAGAAAATGCACTGGGATAGAACTATCTAAGATCACAATGCCAGTCATATTTAATGAGCCTTTGAGCTCAGCTACAGAATACATGGAGCACACTTACCTCATCCACAAAGCCAGTTCATCTTCTGATCCTGTGGAAAGGATACAGTGTGTGTAGCTGCATTTGCTGTGTCTGCTATCACCTCTCAGTGGGAGTGGACCGGAAAGCCCTTCAACCCATTTCTGAGAGAAACTTATGAACTGGTTTGAGATGACTTTGGATTTAGGCTCATTTCAAAACAGGTCAGTCATCACCCCCCAATCAGTGCATTCCACACAGAAGGGCTAAACAATGATTTCGTCTTCCATGGCTCAATTTCCCCCAAACTGAAGTTCTGGGGGAAGAGTGTAGAAGCAGAACCTAAAGGAACCACCACCCTGGAGCTTTTAGAACACAAGAAAGCATACATGTGGACAAACCCCACCTGCTGTGTGCACATCATCATCGTGGGCAAACTCTGGATTGAACAGTATGGCAATGTGGAAATCATAAACCACAAGACTGGGGACAAGTGTTTATTGAATTTTAAGCCATGTGGTCTTTTTAGCAAGGAATTAAACAAAGTTGAAGGCTACATACAAGATAAAAGCAAAAAGAAACTCTGTGCTCTCTATGGGAAGTGGACAGAGTGCTTGCACAGTGTTGATCTTGCCACTTTTGATGCCTACAAAAAAAATGACAAAACAAACACGAAAGAGAAGAACGGCAAGCAGACAAGTTCGTCTGAGGAGTCTGATGAAATGCCAGTGCCAGATTCCAAGAGTGTCTTCATCATCCCTGGAAGTGTGCTCCCACGGAGGATAGCCCCTCGGCCTCCCAGCTCTGCTCAGATGTATAATTTTACCAGCTTTGTGATGATTTTGAATGAAGTAGACAAGGAGATGGAGAATGTGATTCCTAAGACTGACTGTAGGCTGAGGCCTGACATCAGAGCCATAGTGAAGAAAAAAAAAGACTTGAGAAAAAACAAAAAGCAGCCTGCAAAAACAGGTCCAAATCAGAAAAGGACTGGAAGACAAGGTGGTTCCATCAAGGTCCTAACCCCTACAATAGCGCACAGTACTGGATTTATTCTGGGAGCTAACTGCTTCAGTTGCTAACTGCTTCAGTGCAGAGAAGTCAGGGTGTCTGGTTTTTAAAATTTCCCCTTTGTTTTCTACTCCTTTATGATTTACATTTCACCAACAAGGGTGGGGCATAGTCATACTGGTGAAGGTCAAAGAGAAAATGAGGCTTTTGCTTCATGACTGCTTACTGGGATTACTATTTATGCAAAGTGAGAAGCTGTTGGAGATGCTGTTTCCACCCCCACGTGTGCTGGAGGTCTATACCTAGTCTAACATTCAGCTTTATGGAATTCTGTAGTGATCCAAAAATCAAGTTATTTTGAATATTTTTATGATGTTATGCTTGAGTATCTTAGGTGTAGTTTTGAAATGTTTAGAATTCTTCTGTACAATGTTATGTGCCCAAATGTAAAGGTTGTCATTTTATAAAAACTAAATTGGTAAGATGGCCTTTCAGGAAAATTAGTTCATTTTCCTGCCTCTAAAAAGGAGTGGAGGTAGGACAGAATTGGAAAAGTTATCTGCTTATCTTAGTGCTCTGAATTTACAGCCATTCTGTGATTATTCTCAGTAGAATTTACAGGGCTAAATTGTGTGTTTGAACTGAAAGTCACAAAAATGCCCTAGACATAGATTTTAATGAAGAACCTTTAAACTTCACCTTCCAGTGGCAAACGCCACATAGAGATTCAGCTACACTCATGTATTATAGTCTATGTAAGAAGAGACCTTGTGCATTTTGAATTTGCAAGGTCCTGGAGACCTACTGTACAGCAGCTCTGCCCCTTTAATTGGGATAATCTCATAGTATTTATCCACCAAATTCCAGAATGAGATAATTGCCATAGAAGGTCTTAGGTAGCTTCTAGTAAGTTATTTTAATTGTATTAGAGTTAACAAGTGTTATAATAATGCTAAATAAAGGTTTTTAAATATTTTTTTAAAAATTCAAGTTTCTATGATACCTAGTATAGTTATTCCTCAGTATCTCCAAATGTAGTCATCCATGGGTTAAAAAATACTTAGAAAAAAGTTGTATCTATACTGAATATATATAGTATATCAACTGTTGACTATTTCAAGTAATTTAGAGATTTGTTTTGCTTAATTTTTTGTTTATATTAGAAACAGGGTCTAATGTAGCCCAAGCTAGCCTTGAGCTTTCTATGTAACTAAGACTAGATAAGTGGTTCTCAATCTTTCTAATGCTGTGATTCTTTAATATCTCATTCTGTGATAATCCCCAACCATAAATTATTTTGCTGCTACTTTATAACTGTAATTTTCTATTGTTATGAATCAAAATGTAAATATCTGATACGTAGATGGTCTTAAGCAACCATTGTGAAATAGTTCCCCCGCCAAGGGTCATGACTCACAAGTTTAGAACACTGCTCTAGATCATTGTGGACATATGTTAAGTAATTAATAAATCCTGGGATATCAGAGAGACCACACAGTCAAATCCTAGGCAGACAGCTCAGGAAATCCTTGATCCTTGAATACAAGGATAAACAGCTAAATCAATCACACACACCTTTAATCCCAGCACAGGGAAAGCGGGAGTGGTGACCAACACCCTTAATCTCATAACTTCAGAGACAAAACTTCTGTTTCTATGAGTTCAAGGCTACATGCCTTTAATTCTAATCTGAATGGGATAGGGTATATAAGGGCTCATAGAAACCAGGCAGGAGGAGAAGCACTGACAGAAGAGACCAGGAATAAGGCTGAGAAAGTTGCAAGACAGTTTGGTGAGAATTGACTTATGGTGCTTTCTCTCTCTGATATTTCAGCTTTCTTCCAACATTTGGCTCAGAGTCTTCTTTTCTTACAACCCAAGAATCATGCTACTACAGATCATCTTGTGTCTACCTTCAAAGTCCTGCAATTACAGGCCTGTACTACTATGCCCAGGTAAGATATCTGAAGTATACACAAGGATGTGTAAGTCCTATGTAAATTGTTTCAACTATCAATGCAAGTTTTCCTTCTTTTCCACCTTCATTCAACCTTCTTTTCTTCTTAGACACACAGGAACATCTAATTTTTTTTGACACTGGCATGCTGCTGTCATCTACAAATGTTGAGCCACATTCAAAGCTATGCTAGGACACATGTGCTTGTGGGCTGCAGGTAAGACATGCCTTCTTTAGTATAACATATCTATCTCCTCAAAAAATGATTTCTTTAGAGTAAAAATAGTCAAGCTTTATTTTTTCAGTGTACTAAAAATTTATAGTAATAAAATCCTTAGCTAATAATAATATACTAGTTGTGTTCACTAATTGTAACATGTGTACCACACTAATGAAAGATGTTAATAATAGAAAAAAGTGCAGGATGGGGCTGAAAGCAAAGAGACAACTAAACCGTCTGCTGAGTTTTCTATAAATCATAGCTACTTTAAAAATAAAAATCTGCTAAATAAAAATATATGCATAAAATTCAAATGTATGAGGCTGGAGAGATGGCTCAGTGGTTGGGAGCACTGACTGTTCTTCCAGAGGACTGGGGTTCAATTCCCAGCATCCACATGGCAGCTCACAACTGTCTATAGTTCCAGTTCCCAGTTCCAAGCAAACACGAATGCAAATAAATAAATAAATAGATAGATAGATAGATAGATAGATAGATAGATAAATAAAGTTTGCTTTTAAAAAAATCCAAATGTGGGGCTGGAGAGATGGCTCAGTGGTTAAGAGCACTGTCTGCTCTTCCAGAGGACCCGGGTTCGATTCCCAGCACCCACATGGCAGCTAACAACTGTCTGTAGTTCCAGTTCCAGGCAAAACACCAAGGTAAATAAATAAATAAAGTTTTAAAAAAAAAAAAATCCAAATGTAAAGGTTTTAGGTTTAGAAAGTGAATACCGGGGCTAGAGAGATGGCTCAGAGGTTAAGAGCACTGACTATTCTTCCAGAGGTCTGAGTTCAATTCCCAGCAAAACTGCATGGTGGCTCACAACCATTTATGATGAGATCTGGTACCCTCTTCTGTAAACTGTCTGCATAATAAATAAATAAATATTAAAAAAAAGAACGTGAATACAATAGATGCAAAAATCTAGCCAGGTATGGTGGATAGTGGCATATTCCTTTAATCCCAATAAAGGCAAAAGCAGGCATATCTCTAAGTTTGAGGCCAGCCTGGTTTACATAGTGAGTTCCAGGACAGACAGCACTACAGAGATGATGTCTTTAAAAAAATTTTAAAAAAAGATGCAAAATCTAGCTAAAAATCATTAAATGATGAAAATGAGATTTGTTCAGTAAAATAAATACTTTAAAATGAACAGCAAAGTACTCACTAATAATTATGATGACCTATTACTTTATTTTAATACATTGTCCATCAGGAGTTGGAGAGATAACTCAAGGGTTTAGAGCACTTATCGCTCTCCCAGAGGACCCAGGTTGATTTCCAGCATCCCATATGGTGACTCACGACTATCTATAATTTCAGTTCCAAGAAATCCAATACCCTCTTCTGAAGTCCACGTACACCAGGCATATGCACAGTACACAACCATACATGCAGGCAAAATATCCATACACATAAATAAGTATCAAGAAATGTCAGAATAGAAATGTTCCCCATAGGCTCAGGCATTTGAACAGCTGGTTCTGAGTTCATGGGTAGCATTTGGTGAGATTCAGGAGGTAGTTCCTTGCTGGAGGGAGAATGTCCCCACAGGGGATGAACTTTAAGAGTACACAGCCTCCTATTTTTAGTGTGTTCTCTCTCAGCTTCCTGCTCCTGCTGCCCAAGCCTGCCACTTGCTGTCATGCCTCCCCACCATGGTGAACACATGTTTTGTCAGAGCATCAGAAAGCAAGCTAGGACACAAGTCAGTACTAGGAGCGTGGCGCTGCTGTGAACAACCTGACCATGCCTTTTGTTTAGGGAGACTTTGGAACTTTGAACTAAAAAAGCAACTGAGTTCTATAAACAGAGAATACTAAGCCATCCTAGTAGATTCCTGGAAGAAAATGGTGCTAAGAACAAAATGGACTGTGTAAGTCTAGCTCAACAAGTTTCAGAAGGATCAAGATTTTTAACAGAAACTGGATAAAGAATCTAGCTGCCTTCTGCCCTTGTGCTATGAACTTGCCTGGGACCAACTTAAAAGATAATAGAATAATTTCTTTAGTAAAAGAAACTTTAAGATAACATGATGTTGAATCTGTGGTGTAGTTGTTACTGATAGTGCTTATGCAGATCTACAATGAAAAAGAGCCAAGTGAAGCACAGAGGAGAAAAAAAAGGCACTAACAAGTTTAATGTTACAGTCAAGGGCACGAAAGAGAGCTGTGGTGATCTGAACAGGTATGGCCTCCACAGACTTATGTGTTTGAATGCCTGGCACTATTAGGAAGTGTGGCCTTTTTGAAGTATGTGTGAACTCGGAGGAAGTGTGTCACTGTAGATGGGGGCTTTGCAGTCTCATATATGTTCAAGCTACACCCAGTGTGGCACATAGTCTCCTTCAGCTGCCTGTGGGTCAAGATGTAGAATTGTTGGCTCCTTCTCTAGCACCATGTCTGCTGCATGCTACCATGCTCCACCATGATAATAATGGACTAAACCCCCGAACTGTAAACAACCCCAAAATTAAACGTCTTCCTTATAAGAGTAACCATGGGGGGGCTGGAGAGATGGCTCAACGGTTAAGAGCACCGTCTGCTCTTCCAGAGGACCCAGGTTCGATTCCCAGCACCCACATGGCAGCTAACAACTGTCTGTAATTCCAGTTCCAGGCAAACACCAAGGCAAATAAATAAAAATAAATAAATAAATAAAGTTTAAAAAAAAAAAAAAAGAGTAACCATGGTCATGGTGCCTCTTCACAACCATAGAAACCCTATCCAAGACAACATGCAGTAATTGTTAAGGAGATTGTCACCCTTAAAAAGAGGCCTGCTTTGCACTAGAAGAAGGGAAAGATTCACCCAGGACAAAATTTCACCCAGCTAAGTTCTACCTTATGAAAAAGAGAAGTCCTAGAAAGTTTTCTGTGCCCACAAAACAACTGCAAACAAAACCTGCTGCTAATGTGGTTCAAGGGGACCAAGGTCCATCCCAAGACAGCACCAGAATTTAGAACTATCATCCACATGTTGCTATTTTAGAAGGAGTTGAAGTATCTTCCTCTGTGGTTTCAGAGAACCACTAAGGCCAGACATTGAGTAGCAAGTGAGTCCTTGCATGAAGACCAGGAGAGAGCAGGAGATCCTGAGGGCCCATTGCACACAGCCACTTTAACACTCAACAAAGGTGTTAAAGAACAAGGCAGAAGAGCAGAAAATAAAGGTGTCAATGTAGTCCCTAGAAAGTCAACAGGAAGCAAAAGCTTCACAGGGACGAGCATGGCGGCACCAACATGAAATTACAACACCAAGAGGCTAATGCAGGAGGTTCACCATGAAATCAAAGCCAGCCTGGGCTATGTGCTGAGCTCAGTGCCTTTCTGGTCAATACAAACAGACTCTGTCACAAAAAGAAAAGTATCAGAAGAAGCTAGAAACTACAGACAAAGGATCGTTATTAATGGAACTTGTAAATTTTTGTAATATTTGCATGTCATTTTTATCATTTAGTCCCTTTAACTGATTCTGCATAGTGACACAGAGTAAAGCCTGTTAAGTCAAAAGTGCAGAGAATATCCTTGCCCACGGATGCTTTCAGTGAAGGAAAGTTAGGGTGTGCAGCTGAACATCTGAAATGTTTATGCAGCATAACAATAGAAAAGTAAGTAAAAGCTGAGGATGGTGGTGCTTGCCAGCAACCTCAGGGCTTGGGAAGCTGAGGCAGGAGGATAAAGAGTTCTAGGTCAGCCTGGGATGTTTGATAAGACCCTTTCTTCAAAAAGTAATCAAAAATCCTAAAAAGAATATCACATATCCCAAGTTCCAGTTCATCTTTCAATAAATTAATTCAGTGTGAGTTGAATTATTTTCTTCAAACTATACATTGAGGTCCTAATCTTAAGTATCTGTAAACGAAGTCCAAGGCTGCATTTCAGAATTCATCTTCTTCAACCATGTAATGCTATCAAGAAGTTTCATCTCAAAGCTTTGCTTCTCCCTTTGTTCCATGGACCTTTCCTGCTCTCTTTCAATTTCCTGAATTTCCCAGAATTCTATCATTCAGTGTCCCAAAGACATTCAGTTCTCTATGCACTCTCCTGAATAAGGTTTTCCTCTGCTGTGACTTCAGCTGCTACTAATAATGATGACTCCAGACTCTAGACCTTCCTTCTCACCTGGTTTGACCCTGAACTTCAGATTTTCTCATAGGTTGCTTCTTAACACATTTCTCTTAAAACAGTATATATAAAATAGTACTCAAATGTTAAAACGACTTGTTTCTTTTGTTTTGCTTTTGTTTTTCAAGACAGGGTTTCTCTATTTAACAGCCCTGGCTGTCCCGGAACTTGCTTTGTAGACCAGGCTGGCCTTGAACTCACAGAGATCTGTGTGCCTCTGCCTCCTGAATGCTGAGATTAAAGACCTGCCATACCTCTGTGTGTGTGTGTGTGTGTGTGTGTGTGTGTGTGTGTTTCTAATAGCCAACATATCTCAAAATAATCTCTTTACTCTGCCCATAACAAAAGCACTCTCCCCATTCCTGATGCCCCAGATGAAGGTGACTGTCTTCTCTTTCCACACATATCTGGAGATAAGTCATGACAGCAGGACCAAGCAAGGCAACAGTCTAAACATTACTAAAAAGTGCACAGAGTTAAAGATAATATCTGAGCAGAAACAGAAGAAACACCTTCTGCTCATCTGTATCACAAAAGAGGGGCTGTGACAAGTTCCTTCCTAAACAGTCCAGAGTCAGACTAACACTAGCATCTTGAGCAACAGTAGAGAAACACGAAGAGTAGGAGATGGAGCCTTCCACTGACATTTCAGAAAACCTCCCTTCTCTTGTTCACTGTAGCTGAGCACAGTGTGCTGGCCAGTACTCCCAGCCCTCAGGGAACTGCGGCAGCAGGATGTTAAGCTGAGGACCAGGGTGTAGCTCATTAGTAAAGCACATGCCTAGGAAATGTAAAGCCATGGATTAGATTCTCTTACCACAATTTTAATGCCTGGGACAATGTGCTCTTGGTCCCTCCCTGGAAAACCTATAATGGGTCAGAGATTTTCCCCAACTCTCAATATTGCAAATAAAGGAGTTCCTACCTCATTATCATCCGCCAAGGTATTGATTTGCTCCAATTTGTAGGTCCAATATCTGGCTTCTTCCTCTGGGATGTCTACCATAAAAACAACAAATGATATTAGCTGGTAATAGGTCAGTCATCAGCAAATGAATATAATTAGGAAGGTGGTGGGTGGTGACAGATAAATTTTAACAGTGACTCAATTGTTGCCAAAGACAATATAGTAAACAGTATTCCTGACTCTGTGTTTTAAGATGATGAAACTAGAGCTCTGAGAGGATACATACTCTGTCTGTGACTGAGTCCCTCCACAGATAAGCTGTAATTCAAACTGATGCTGGTATGACGCCAAAACTGCAGTCTATGTAACCATGTTACCTTTCATTCAGCATGACCAAAACACCTCAAAGGATTAGAAGAAAAGCTATACCTTGGGATATTAAGATGCTTGAAACTTATAATTTGCCTTCAAAAAATTAAAAATACAGTCAAGTATAATGGTATGTACTTGTAATTCCGAAATTCAAGAAGCTAAGGAGAATAACATTACAAATTGAAGGCCATGGTGCACACCTTGATCCCAGCACTCAGGAGGCAGAGGCAGGTGGATCTCTTGAGTTTGAGGCCAGCCTGGTCTACAGAGTGAGTTCCAGGACAGCCAGGGCTACACAGAGAAACTCGGTCTCAAAAAAAAAAACAAAACAGTTCAAGGCAAGTCTGGACTATATATGAGTTCCAGGTCAACACTGTAGAAATTTGTCTCAAACAAACAAAAATGTATATACACATACATATAATTACCATGTGGGAATATAGTCAAAATGACTAAAATCTCAAAGGAATATTTGCACATCAAAGCTCATAACATCATTTATTCATACTGGCGAAGAGTTAAAGTAACTCAAGTGTCCATAAACAGTGAAAAACAAAATTCCTTATATATACACAATAGAGCATTATTTGTCAGATTAAGAAAGAAGAATTCAAAGCTGGTTCTGAGCTCAGTGGCAAACAAAGAATAGGGAAGGGCCAGAAGGCTGAGACAGAAAGATCACAGTGAGTTTGAGCCTGCTGGGAACACATACTAAGTTCAAAGCCAGACTGACTACAAAAAAAATAAAATAAACCTCCAACTCCAAGACTGTAAGTTATTTGTGTTTTAAAGGTGTGATGACAAGATTACAGCACACACTATAACACCAACACTTAGAACACTTACATGGGAGGACCACAAGGCTGAAGCCAATGTGTGCTACATTGCTATATTAGCCAGACCTGTCTCGAAAAAATATTAAAATTAAAAATAAAAGAGTTGGGTAGGACATATATATGTTTATAGACTGGAAATACAACAAGAAAATATTAACACAGCTAACTGAGTTTTATATAGCCTACAAGGACGTGAACTGGCTTGTGAAGACTTAATTTCCACTGGTTAACTCTTTAAAGCATTCCACAGTTATGTGCTACATAACACATCAGTGAAGAACAAACTGCAAGGTGGCTCATGCCTTCAAGCCCAGCACTTGAAAAGTTTGAAGTGAGTTCAAAGATTTCTGTGAGTTCAAGGTCAGCCTGATGTACAGAGTGAGTTCTAGGACAGCCAGAGCTATATCGAGAAACCCTGACTCAGGGAAGGATTAAAAAACAAACAAACAAAAAACCCACCTTCAAACTGCAATGCTAAGCATGGTTGCACACACCTGCAATTCCAGCACTTGGAGGCAGAGGTAAGAAGATAATAATTCTCAGTTATCTTGGGGTACATGGTGAGATCCTATCTCAAAAGCAAGAAGAAAAGCAGGCTGCATGCATGATGTTGGGCTCCTAAAGTTACTAAGGAACTAGAGAATGCATTTTACCTCATGTAATACGATAGGAAAAGTTCTATAAGTAAACCTGCTAAGCTGTAAAAAGACAAAGCAAATACAATTATGTATGATACTGGTTGTACAACAGATTGATAGTACAAATAACAATGTTTCATATATATACTGATAAAATTACACATTTTATCAATATAAGTATACTCCTTCAGCCCAGCGTATTATGCCAGCCCCCAACATCAGCAATCCATGGGAACCCATAGGCTACTCCAGCCAGAGAAGCAGGTAGACTAACTGCAAATCTTCACTTCACCCTCCTTTCCTCCAAGTCAATCCTCTAGGCTCACCCCCAGCTCTACAGCAGACCACTTGCTGCAGGATCCTCTTCCTCCATGTCCCCATCTCCAGTGGATCACATAGATCTCCTCCAACCATCCTTCCCTCCACTCACCTATCCCATTATTCCAGCCCCCAACAGCAGCAGGCATTCCCTAAGAACCTCCTGGCCCAGCCTGCCAGGGAAGCAGGTAGGAGAGTTTCAGATCTTCACTCTCCCTCCCCTCCTCCATATTCAATCCCCAGCTCTGTAGGCAGACAACCTGATATAGCCTCTCCTCACTCTGCATGCATTCATTCCTGGTGGACCATCCTGCTTTCCTCCCTCTTGTGGACCCCTAACTCTTCCACCCCCAGATCACACCATTCCTAAGTGTCAGATCATAATACCTAGAAATCCTCCCCTTTTTTGTTTTTTTTTTTTTTTCAAGACAGGGTTTCTCTGTGTAGTCCTGGAACTCACTCCATAGACTGCTAGTCTCAAACTCACAGAGAGCCATCTGCCTCTGCCTCCTTATACCACCACCACCCAGCCCTAAAAAAAAAGAAAGAAAAAAAAATCTTACCTAGACTCCTATTGGCTATACCCATCCCAGGAAAATTTACCACCAGACAACACATAGCCACTATACTTTCCTAAGAACCAGAAAGGGCAACAGAAACCAAGGAGCAAAACACCCACCCAACAAAAACAAGACCAGATATCAACACCCAGAGTTACAATCATCCCAGACCCAGATGTCAGATACCAGTGGAAAAACACAACCAGTAACAGTCAGGACAATATGTCTCCACTGAAGCCCAGCAACCCTACTACAGTAGGCACTGAGATTGCAACATGCTAAAGCACAAAACAAAGGTCTTAAAATGTCCTTTATGAACATAGTGGTGGTCCTTAAAAAGGGAATGAATATATTCATTAAAGAAATCTATGAAAACACAAACAAGGGAAGGAAATTACAGTTCAAGACCTGAAAGTGGAAACAGAATAAATAAAACTGATGGAAATCTGGAAATAAAAAAATTAGGAACTCCAACAGGAACCTCAGAGGCAAGCCTCATCATAGGAATATAAGAGATGGAAGGGAGAATCTCAGGCATTGAAACACAATAAGAGAAATGTATACCTACATTTAAATTCAAAAAAGTACTGGCACAAAGCATCCGGAAAATCTAGGACACTATGAAAAGACCAAATAAGAATAATGGAAATAAATGCCAGGAGGTGGTGGGCACTCCTTTAATCCTAGCACTAGGGAGGCAGGGACAGGTGGATCTCTGAGTTCAAGACCAGCTTGGTCTATAAAGCAAGTTCCAGGACAGCCAGGACTACAGAGGAAAAACCCTTTGCGGGGAAAGGGTAAGGGGAGACATGGGGGGGGGACTTAGTGTAAATATGCTATGTTATACAAGAAGCAGCTTTGTACACTTCATGGTACATACATACATTTCATTATTCTCACTAGCCCACCCCAATCCGTGTTTGGGGCGGGGTGCTGGGAGTTAAACTCAAACCCTTGTATGAGTCAGGCAGGTATTCTACCACTAAGTTATACCCTCAGCCCTGTTGGAAGTTTAGTTTGATTGTATTGATTGCATTAAGGGACCAGGACAATTACCTGCAACCTAGGTTAGTGTAAGTACACTCCATAATGCTTACACAACAAAAATGACATTTTTTAGAATAAACGTCCATCATTAATTCTCATGACTCATGACTGTAAGTTATTACTGCCTAACCCCACAAAAGTAATTTAAAAGAGAAAAAATACAGAGCTACAGGGTATTTTATGCAACACTACTTATAGCGGAACAAGCAAAGCTAAACAGCCAATGAGAAAAATGGTTTAAATGTACTATAGTTAAAATTAACACGCTAGATTCCAGAGCCAAGTCACCCGTGTGTCGTCGTCCCCGCCCTCCCCCCCCCCCGCCCCGCCCCGTTTCCTTTATCTCATTTCCTTTCTCTTTTGGTCCTTTCTTTACCGGATCTCTCTCATACAAGCCTTGAACTCCTGAGCTCAAGCTCTTCCCACCTCAGTCCCCAGGTACCAGGTTATGGGAATGTGTCATCTTCCCAGAAGATCATACAAAGTTAAAGCCTGTTTTTATCACTTCATAACTATGCAACATTGGGCAAAATATTTAAATACTCTGTACCTCAGATTCTGAGGTGTTAATAGTGGGATCTATGTCAAAGGACTAGAAAGGAAGTCAAATGAGGTAACATAAGTGTTGGTGTAACTTAGTTGTAGAGCTACACTTCAGCCTCCATAAATGGTGTTTTTAGTTATAGTGTACATGCATAACATAAAGTCAAGCACTGAAATTTTCTAACAGAATACTGTATGCAAATTTATATTTTAACTATGCAACTAATAGATGAAATGGTTAGAAAGCAAAAAACTATATTTACATTTAAAACATTTAGCATTATCAACATAAAAAAATCAAGTATCAATTGATCAAATTATAAGACACCTTCCTTTTGCATATCTGTATTTCTTTTTGATTCAATAAAAAATGTTTTAAAGTTGATGATATATAACTGAATGAAGAATTTCTAAATGTTTCTGTATTATCCAAAAGAAAATTTCTTTTGTCCAAATTAAGAAGCTCTTCCTTTCTGACTGCTTTGAAATAATAACTATTTTGAGTTTAGTTATTTTGAGCAAGTGAGGAAAATCATTTCATTTTTCCTAAATTACCATTATGATGCAAGATATAAACTGAGCCAGGCATGGTCATCCATGCCTTCAATCCAGCACTCAGGAGGCAGAGGAAGGTAGATCTCATGTTTTAGGCTAACATGAGCTACAAAGTGAAATCCTGTCTCAAAAAAAAAAAAAAAAAAAAGGACAAAATTGAAATTACCTAGTTGTGATGGTACATGCCTATGATTATAGACTTGTGGATCTGATATATGATTGTAAACTTTAAGACAGCTAAATAAATAAATTGAAATTATGAAGAGCCATAATAATAGTAACATGGCCACCATTAATGTAAATGATAAATATTTAAAGAATACTAAAATAATTCAAGTAAAAAGAAAGTAACATTTCTAGTCACATCCAAGCTGCAGCCTATGTCCCTGGATAGCTATGAATGTAGCCCATCCCATCTGCAGATGGCAATGGTAAGTCACAGTGTCAAAGCTGGACACCCTTGGCTTAAACGAATTACAAAGGTTAAAAAATGGGAAATGCAAAATATTGGCAAAAATATACAGAAGTAAGACACTCCTCAGACAATGAGAGTATAAACTATACAACCTTTCTACCAAATAACTCTGCACAATAGCTATAAAAAATAATAATGCATAAACCTTTGAACCTGCAATTCTACTTTAAGGCAGACTCTAAGTAAACTCATAAGAATCGCAAATACACAACATTATTAGTTATAGTAATGGATGACAGCAAAGGAAGGAAGGAAGAAAGGGAGGGAGGGAGGGAGGGAGGGAGGGAGGGAGGAAAAAAAAAACCCTTCATGCCAACCAATAAAGGATTACTGAATAAATTACACTTAAGGTGAAATGTGTCAGCCATTTGAGATTCTTCTATTGAGAATTCTCTATTTAGATCTGAACCCCATTTTTTAACTGGATTATTTGGTTTTTTGATCTCTAGTTGCTTGAGTTATTTATATATTTTAGAGATCAGCCTTCAGTCAAATGTAGGGTTGGTGAAGTTTTTTTCCCATTCTGTAGGCTTTTTTTTTTTTTTTTTTTTTTTTTTTTTTTTTTTTTTTTTTTTTTTTTTTTTTTTTTTGTCTTGCTGATCATGTCCAAATAGCTGAAAGACACTTACAGAATTGCTCAGCATCCCTAGCCATCAGGGAAATGCAAGTCAAAACAACTCTGAGATACCATCTTACATCTATCTGTCAGAATGGCTAAGATCAAAACTACTGATGCTGGAAGGGATGTGGAATAAAGGGACCACACTCCTCTTACTGGTGGGAGTATAAACTTGTACAGCCACTTTGGAAATCATTATGGTGGTTTCTCAGAAAATCTCAGGGAATCAATTTACCTCATGATCTAGCAATACCACTCTTTTTTGCTCAACAATGTTCATAGTAGCATTATTCATAATAACCAAAATCTGGAAACAACCTAGATGTCCCTTAAGTGAAGAATGGATTTATTTTAATGTGGTAATTTACAAAAAAGAATACTACTCAGCAGTGAAAAAAATGTGACATCCTGAAATATGTAGGCAAATGGATGGAACTAGAAAAAAACATCCTGAGTGAGGTAACCCAAAGACAAACATGGTGTGTACTCACTCCTAAGTGGATTTTAGACATAAAGGATAACCAGGCTACAATCCACACCCCTGAGCAGCTAGGTAACAAGGAAGACCCTTAAAGGGACAATAATGGATCCCCCAACCCAAGAAGGGATCTCCTGGGTAAATTGGGACCATGGGAGGAGGAGGGTAAGGAAAGGTGGGAAGAGAACATGAAGAGAATGGGATAATTGAGTCTGGGGAGGGACAGAGAGGGAGAACAACAAATAGATATCTTGATAGAGGGAGCCATTTTGGGCTAAGGAAAACCCTAGTGCTAGGGATATACCCAAGAACCCACAAAGATGACCCCAGGTAAGACTCCCAGAAATAGTGGAAAGGGTACCTGAACTGGCCTTCCCCTGTAATCAAACTGATGACTTGTAGTGGGATTATGCTGGTAATGTTGTACATATTTGTCCCACCTATAGGTTTAATAAAAGCTGATTGGCCAAAAGGCAGACAGAAAGTGTGGGTGGCGCTATCAGGCTAAGGAAACTCGGGAATATCTCAGAGGAGACACAGATGTTGCAGAGATTCCAGGAGACAACATAGAGGAAAGCTGAAATGCTGCTCCAAGAAAAGGTATCAAGCCACATGACTGAACAAGATGGGTTGAGTTCAAATGAAGGAGTTAGCAAATTATACGCCTGGGCCCTAGGTCAATCAGCATAAAAATAATATAAGCCTGTGTGTAATTATTTGAGGCTAAGAAGGGCAGAGAGTAGGACCAAACCTCTGGTCTAGGCTGGGAAAGTCTGGGCCAGAAACCTCATACAACAATGACCACCCTAATTGTCATCATAGAACCTTCCATCCAGTAACTGACAGAAACAGATGCAGAGATCCACAGCTAAGCAGGAGATCGAGCTCCCAGTCCAACCAAAGAGAAAGAAAAGAGAATATTTGAGCAAAGGGGCTAAGATCATGATGAGGAAAGCCACAGAGAAAGCTGACCCAAGCTATTGGGAGTTAACTGACTCTGGATTGACAGCTGGGGAACCTGCATGGGACCGAACTAGCCCTCTGAATGTGGATGACTGTTGTGTGGCTGGTGCAGTTTGTGGGGCCTATGGCAGTGGGACCAGAACTTATCCCTAGTGCATGAACTGGCTTTCTGAAGTCAATTCCTTATAGAAGTATACATTGCTCAATCTTGATACTGGGGAGAGGGGCTTGGTCCTATCTCAGCTTGACATGCCAGACTATATTGACTTCCCCTGGGAGTCCTTACCCTCTCTGAGGAATGGACTGGGGTAGTGGCATAGAGGAAAGCAGGGGGGTGAGTGGAAAGACAGGAGGGAGAGGGAACAATGGTTGGTCTGTATAGAAAAAACCCCCACAAACTTTTAAGATAAAAAAAAAGATGAATGTTCCAATCAACAAGACAGATATTAAAGTTCACCATGGAGACATGGAGATACATACCACTGGGAGGCTGAGGCAGAACAATTGTTCTGAGTTCAAGGTTAGCCTAGAATTTAGAGTTGTCTCAAAAAAAAAAAATACCTAAAAACTCAGTTAAGTACATTCTATTTTCAGTGCTCTTCAATCTTACAATTTATAGTGTCTATTCATTTCAAAATGTTACTTTTAGAAGAATAAATCTAAAAATTGAAAAGCTCATGTCATTAAGTAAACAATAACAGTAAACATAACAGCTTGAAGAGTACATCTTTTCAGTGTTTAGTGATTTTTTTTAAAGATTTATTTATTTATTATATATACAGTGTTCTGCCTGCATGTATGCCTGCATGCCAGAAGAGGGCACCAGGTCTCATTATAGATGATTATGAGACACCATGTGGTGCTGGGAATTGAACTCAGGACCTCTGGAAAGCCTGAGTTCACTTAACCACTGAGCCATCTCCCCAGCCCTGTTTGTTTTAGAAGACATAGTTTCCCTATGTAGCTCTGGTGTCCTGGAACTCACTCTGTAGATCACAGATCACAGAAATCTACCTGCCTCCGCTGGGATAAAGCTTTGTGCTACCACCACTTTGCTATGTGTAGTGCTTTCTTGTTTGTTGTAGGATCTCACTGTATGGGTCCTATCTAGGGTTTGCTATGTAGACAAGACTCACCTTGTATTTCCTTTTTAAGTTTTATTTATTTTATACATATGGTGCTCTACCTTCATATACACCTTTATGCCAGGAAGAAGGCATCAAATGTCAGTATATATGGCTGTGAGTCACCATGTGTTACTAGGAATTGAACTCAGGTTCTCTGGAAGAGCAGCCAGTGCTCTTAACCACTGAACTATCTCTCCAGCCCTTCTGGCCTTGTATTTCTGAGGATTCTCCTGACTCCACTTAACAGAGTGCTGGGATTGTAGACATGCTCCACCAAGCCCAAATAATGTGCAACCTTTAATGAAGACCAGCATACTTCATCTTGGATTAAATGTCATGGGGCAAAGAGTGAATGAACACGTATGCCTCCAGAGAAAATAGCTAAGACGACAAAATAGACACTGACAAAACAACTATCAGTCTCAAACAATCGTACAAAGGATTAAATCATTTTTAAAATCTCATCAAAATAGACTCACCAAAAGGCAATTCAAATCTTGTATCAAGCAGAATTTTATGAGGAGTTGGGTTTTTAGTTCCACAGATTTCATCATCTTTCATTAACGTCTCTGCCTCTAGTGTAGACCACTCCCCAGGTCCTTCCTAGGAAACAAAGGTCTAAGGTTAAACTTTCTTTGTTCCCTTTGTAGTTCAAGAGCCAGGTGTTTTCCTCTAAATTCCCTACTTCAAGAGCTTCAGAGGACCACTGACATCCTGATAATGGGGAAAGAAGAAGAAAAATTATCATCACCCTTCTGTGGTTCTCTGTCCTCCCTTTTGCTGAGATGGGAACTCCAGGGTCAACTTTCACTGCGTTCATCTATGAAGTCCTGATGAGGACTGACGTTCCAGAGTTCCAGACTTTAAAAGTAAGCATCCATATGAACCAATCAATACTTGATCTTGTGATTCTTAATGATCGTGTCACTGGGTAATTGTCACTGATAAACGTAAATAGAGCTGCTATGAAAATGACCTTCTCCTCTACCTAGAGGAGAAGAAACTTAAAACTCAAAAAAATATAGACAATGAAGTCCATGACTTCAACTTCCCTACTTCCAGAGAAAGTCTGTAGTGTACAATCAAGACAACAGGAATTATGTGACTTCTGTGTAAGTACAAACTCCAAGTAGTTTGTATTTACAGTGATATTTAAGTCAAATCTGGGAAAGTGAACTAGGAGTTTGACCTGAAAATGAATAGAGAGAATATAAATATCTACCAGCACACCTGGTTCCCTAAATCCAAATAATATTACACATAGAAGTTGGAAACCAGTTGCCTGGAGAGTAGCTTAAAGAAAAAAAAACCCAAAATAGTGTCCAGCCAGTTGGCTAGGAGGCTTAATGGCATTCTTCCCAGGACAGTGTCTAAAATGAGGATTTGAGACCACACACACATTACTCAGACAAGGCTCTATCTGATATGATTAAGAGGTGCTCAGGCATCTCTAAGACCAGTCAGAGGACATAGAGAAAAAGACCTGAAAGACAATGACCTAAGCTTCCAGATGTGGTTAGAAATGGGGAGAGCACATGCCCTCTAGTGAGAAAAGCAGCAAGTATGCATGGATAAATGCCAGCTGAAGTGGAGCGACCGTGAAGGGCGGTAAAGGCTGCAACCATACTTCCAAACAGGTAGTGCACTAACTCACCTCATCTGACTGCCGAATCGTCTTCAGTGCGATCCACACGGTTCCCACCATTGTGTCCCATATCAGTCCTTTGTTCCACACTTCCACACTTAAGCCCAGGTCCAGACGACTGATCTCACTAATGGAAAAAAGAAAGCCCTTTGAGGAGAGCCAGATAACATAAAAGAAAATACCATTATTCCCTGTTTTGCTATCCTTGAACACTTTTTACTACTATCCTACTTCAGGAAAAATCTAAGTATCCCTGAACGCTGCAAGCACACTTTCAGTTTCTAGAGACCTATTACAGGTATCCATAGAATAATGTTGTTCTATAATAATGTTGACACAGTGGTATATGTGCATAATTCCAGAATTCAAGAGGCTGAGACCAAAGAACTACAAGTTCAAAGCCAGTCAGTGCCACATTGACTCTAGAAAGAATGGGGGAGGGAATAAAGGAGGGGGAGAGAGGAAAGGAAAAAATAAATTTGTTTTTATATTTTATTGCTATTGTTTAAGACAGAGGTTCCAAAAATGCATGATTCAAGCAAGTTAAGTTCTAGAGACCTGCTATACAACATAGTTCCTACTATCAACAAAAAGTTATTGTGAACTTAATCAAGTACATATGTAAATTAAATCTCCCAAGCTGTGTATGTAATAGGACTAGTTTCATAACTGATTACACTTCAGCAAAATCAGAAAAGGAAGAAGAGAAGGAAAGAGCTGGGCAGTGCTGGCACAGAACTTTAATCCCAGCACTCAGGAGGCAGAGGCAGGAGGATCTGTGTGAGTTTGAGGATAGATTGGTCTGCAGAGAGAGTTCCAGGACAGTCAAGGCTACACAGAGAAACCCTGTCTCAAAACAAAACAAAAGGAAGGGAGGGAGAGAACGACGTAGGGGCGAAGATGCTCAAGGAGAGGAAGAGAAGGACCTTGGCATATGTTCTGCCCTCTGAGATACAATCATAGTCAGCCCAAGGCAGCAGCACATAAGCATGAGGTCAAGTGGTTCAGACATTACTTTCTGGCCTCCTGAGCAGCAACCTTCAATGTTTTACTGTTAACACTACCACAGCCTTAACTTAAGTCTATGCAATACATACTGGGAACTTTCAGGAAGAAAAGTCTTCTTTACAAGATTTATGAAACAGCATCCAGGTGGAATAAAGGAGTGAGAAGAACACATGGGGGGGGGAGCTGGGCAACAGAGTGTCTGTCTGATGTGTGAGGCCCTGTGTTCCATCTCCAGCCGTGAAAAAGCATAAATAAAAGCAGTGTCACATACAGTAGAACTCCAGCACCGACATAAGGACTATCACAAGCACAACCAAATGTTAGTGTAAGAACATTCTCAAGAAAGCTTTCGTTAAAATATAAGGTGATTTGAAGAAAGGCAAGAAAGATGAAAGACAGTTGCTACCAATTTAAAAAAACAAAAAGACCATCCAGAAAAACATGAGCTCCTCATTCCAGGAAGCATAAAGTCTGTGCTTTAAAAAAATCTTAGCCTCTCTGTTGTCCTATAAAAAGTTTGGAATGTGGATTTATAGCCACCAAAATCATGCCAACTATGTTGCAAACATATAAAACAAAGAAAATATATTCCTTTTACAAATACAGTAGAGCACAGAGTATACTGATGGTTAGCATTCTGACTCACTTCCTGGAGTCCTGACCAATAAACAATACCCTGGCCTGAGCACTGCCTGCAATCGAGTTTTTCCACAGCTCCCACTCATACTGACCATCCCTCACCTGCCATGGAGCCCCCTGGTGTCCACCTGCCAGGTACTTCTCCTGCTGTATTATAACACTCGTGAGCTCATTTACCTTTTCAATTAATAGTTTCCAAGCACTTATACATAATAGGTACTTTGGGGGAAGACACTTAACATCAAACCCAGTTGTCATCTCCAAAAATCTTCCAAGGTATCTGGAGAAGTGTCTAATGTCACAGACTAGGTAATTAATTACCCACTCACTAAGTCAAGCTGTTCACAGTGGGGAAACTAAGCTTTGTTCAGCCTAATGAAAGTACATCTAGCATCTGTAAATCTATGTAAAGTGTCTTTCATTTGAATCTAAAAAAGAAGCATTTCTTGGGGATGCATAAATGATATAGTCCCAATGCAAATCCTAAATAGTATTGCAAGTTAACAGATAAAAGAAATAGCTCAAAGTCTTTAAGAGCTTGACATATAAAGGAAAAAAAATCTGTTCTTCAGATTTCTCTTCTATGAGGAGATTCTCCTCTAATGCATGTAATCTCAGAACATACAACCAAGAAGTCAGAACTCTGCTTACCCAGAGTCCAGAGGAAATTTCCTCTCCTTGTTACTTAACTCAACCAAGGGTACACGGGTACATGTGTATACTGTATTCTAAGCCAGGAACACTCACACCCAATAAGTGAAGATATTCTCTTTAAATAATGAACAATCTGGGGGCTGGAGAGATGGCTCAGCGGTTAAGAGCACCGTCTGCTCTTCCAGAGGACCCGGGTTCAATTCCCAGCACCCACATGGCAGCTAACAACTGTCTGTAGTTCCAGTTCCAGGCAAACACCAAGGCAAATAAATAAATGAATAAAGTTTTAAAAAAAAAAAAAATAATGAACAATCTGAGGGCTGGAATATACAGCTCAGTGGTCAAGTGCTTATGTATCATAAACAAGGCCCTGGGTTTGATCCCCAAATAATAATAAAAATGAATAACTGTAAGAAGTGAGCAATCTAGTGCTGCAAATGAGATACAAAAACATTAAATACAAGTGACATGAGCTAGGTATGGTAAAACATGCTTGTTATTCTAACACTGATGAATGAGGCAGGAAGGCCTTGTATTGAGTTTCAGGTAACTTTAAGGGACAATGTCTCAAAATACACAAACACAAGCCCATCACGGGGGCCTCACAAACACAAGAAGTTCAAAGTCATGCTCAGCAATGTAGTGAACTCGAGACTAACCTGGACTACATCAGCCCTTGTTGCAAAAACACAAATATATAAGTAAAATAGTAGTATAGTATAATAATAATATGAGAAATACCAAAATCTATACCAGCTAGAGCTACAAAATACACTGAGGAGAAAGGGGGAGGAAAACAGATGAGCAATGGAGCTGTCATCAACAAAAGAAGAGAATAGAAAAAATAAAGGACGAGAGAAAGAAAGAAAATAGCTAACAACGCCTATGTATAAAAAAGCAAAATTCACAGAAGGTCTCAATATAGGAAACAGATGAAAATTCACACAAATCACAGAAAGGTTGAAAAAAAATGCTTTGAGCAATTGGAAAATAAACACACATGAAGACAGCTAGCTACACTGAGGGAGACATCTACAAATCAGTATTCTGCTCACAGTAGGAAGAATTCTAATGGAGGACTGTTACAGGACTCGAGTCAGGAGAGAACAGGAAGGCTAGACTGACGTGCTGTACTATGGTGCAGCTACTGCAGGAAGAGGCTTATATAAGCTATGATAGCTGACTCTGCACATAACATATGTTAAAAAAAAAAAATCAGGTAATCGCATTCTTGTCAATACTACCTTCGAAGAGAATAAATAAGGCTTATCGCCTCGCTCATTAAAACAGAATTATAGGAGAGAATCTTCATCTCCTTTTTTTTCCCTGCTGAGACAGGGTTTCTTCATGTAATACCCCTAGCTGTCCTGAAACTCACTCTGTAGACCAGGCTGGCCTCAAACGCACAGAGATTTGCCTGCCTTTGCCTTTGCTGGGATTGAAGGTGTGCACCACCACTGCATAACAAATCTTTATCTTCTAAGGGCACAGCTGCTTAGACCCTGGGATGCCTTATAAAAATGGCCACAAAACTGAAGTGAGAGGTCACAGAAAATTTGGAAACAATAAAAAGTTCCCAAACACAACTCAAAATACAAAGTGCAATGTAATGAAAAAGAGACATTTCCAGCAGTGATGGCCTGTGCTGCACCTCTTGATTTCACTGCAGCTTTAGACTGTGCCAGCCACTGGACTACATAATGCCAAGGAATGCGGCCTCCCTCATCTTGCCTCAGATTCAAGACTACTGTTTGCTATGGATTCTACTCTTTCATTTATTATACATACAAAGATTTTCTCTATAGAATCATAATGGTTTAATTATGTCATCCCACATGAAAGTTTTATCCTTGCATTGCATCATGCTAAGATCCTAAGGATTGCTGTTTCTTTTTTTAATATTTATTTATTTTTATGTACAATAGTGTTTTTGCCCTGAAGCTAGAGTTACAGACAGTTGTGAGCTGCCATGTGGGTGCTGGGAATTGAATCCAGGTCCTCTGGAAGAACACGTAGTGCTCTTAACCACTGAGCCATCTCTCCAGCCCTAGATTGCTGTTTCTTAAGAAGAGTTTCAATTAAAAGTAAACAGGCACATCCATCTCATTTATAAAAGCCTACTTTCATCTTTAACTACAAAGCATTGATTATAAATAAAATTATTTTTTATTTTACTTCAGTTCTGAGAACTGTACCTAAGGTTTTACCACTAAGCTACATCCATTGTCCAAGAGAAAATATTGGTTGAGGGGTGAGGTGCTAGGGATGGAACCTAAGGTGTCCAGCATGCTAAACAAGTACTTTGCCACCTGAGCCATATCCCCAGCCCTTAAAAGTTAATTTATTCATTATTGTAAATGTTTGATCCATATACCTATTTTATATACCTATATACCTAGAGTTAATTAGAATTTTTCAGGGAAAAATATATCAAGAGTAAAAAAGGTTTGAGAAGACCTGCTCTAAAGAAATGATTTAGGAGCTGGGCAGTGGTGATGCACACCTTTAATTCCAGCACTTAAGAGGCAGGGCAGGTGAATCTCTGTGAGTTTAAGGCCAGCCTGATCTATAAAGTGAGTTCCAGGACAGCCAGAGTTGTCATATAGAGAAACCCCATCTCAAAAAAGAACAAAAGGAAAGTTATTTAGGTACACACACAGTCTCGAACACACATGACAGCATTTCCTTAGAAAGCCTCTGAGAACCAAAGACAAAGTTATATTTGACATTATGCTAAGTGTACTGCATAGCATCTGGTTACTGAGCAGTGAGAAAATCTGAGCAGCAGTATTCACAACTCACTAAGTTAGTCATAATCATCACTCATCTCCAAACTGCAAAGTACCTTGCCTACTACCACAAGCTTCACTTGCTCCTGTAACACTGTGGATTAAAAAAAATACACAGCACTTTTTGACACATTAATGCATCATTGGCACACACAGACTCATTGCGTGTTTCATCTGATATCACTTATGGAATGTACAGACAAACACTTAGGCACAGTACTTACAACATGAAATCTTGTTCCCAGGAAGGCTGATCACCACGAACTGCTACAGTTGTGCTCTTCACATTCTGGACTTTCAGGGTCACATATGTGTTAAATTTATCTTTGAAAAATTGCAAAACAGAAATGATGTTATTATTAGGTGTACAACCCAATTTCACAAAGCCTTTAAATTAAGTGATATCAGAAGCTGGATATTCAATATTCAAGAGGCTCAATATTCAAGAGCAATTAACTGCTCTTCAAGAGGAAGGGTTCCAAGGGATCTTCTTACTTTCCATAGGTACCAGGCACACAGGTGCACAGACACAGGCAAAACATACACACACAACATTGTAAAAAGTGAGGAGGATTAAATAATATCAAATTAAAGTACTAAATGTGCAATTAAAACTGAAGCTATATGTTGAACAATTCAAAGCACAACAGAACTACAAAAACTGATAAAATTATATACTTAATTTCAAGTATATAACCTACTTCAAATTTTAAGACATGTATTGGTGGGCAGATAAAATGGTGAACATCCATAATCCCAGGACCTACAGAAGGCGGAGGTGAACTGAAAGTTTAAGCCAGTCTCAGTTACACAGCAAATTGAAGGCTAGTCTGACTATATGATATTCTCTCTAAGGGGGAGGGAATATCCAAATACAAAAGTATAGGTAATCATAAAATACAGAAAGAGGTAACAGCTCAGAGCCCTTGATGAGGGACACAAAATGAAGGGGAAATTGTCATGGAAAAAAAATAGATTTCAAGCTTAAGCTATAGTTTACATAAAAAGACACTATCATAAAGTTGAGAAAAAATTCTGAGACGATAAACTGAGTAAAAGCAAAGGGAGTAACCTAAAACTCAAACCTCAGAAGTCTGAACCCCTGCAGATTAGCACTAAACCAGCTATGCAGCCCAGGCTTCAAACTCACTACACTGACTTTGAACTCAAGATTCTCCTGCCTCAGCCTACTGAGTAGTAGGACTACATGTGTATATAATCATATATGGCCTGAGGGTTTGCTTTTTCTATAAGGCAATCGTTTCATAAAAGCAAACAAAAAAAAAAGCTATCATGGCAACTCCTCGAATTGCCAAATACTGCTTAAACAATTACCTAATGTTAGATAATGTGAGAAAATGGATACTGGCACACACTGTCTATTAGAAGAGAAATTGTCCAAGTATCCTTTAAAGGGTACGTGGGTTTTAGCCAGACAATGAGACTAGACAAGAAAAGCTCATGTTACAAGCCAGCCTCGGCTACAAATCAAGATTATCCCAAAAGCAGAAACAAAGAAACTGGGGAGATGGCTCAGTGGGTAAAATGCTTATTGTACAAGCATGAGGTCCAGAATTCAGATCCTTAGCAACCTTGGGAAAGGAGCAGCAGGTAACATGTCTACAACCCAGCTCCAGAGGGACAGAGATAGGTAGATCTCAAGGGCTTGCTACCCAAATAGTCTAGCAAAAACAACCACATCCAGATACAGTCTCAAAAAAATATGATTAAGGATTGGGAGAGACACCCAGTGTTGACCTCTGGCCTGGATCAATTTACACATATGTACACACATACAAAATAATGTGGCTTTATAGCAAGATGGTAAGTTTATAACTGTACCAAAGGTATGCGATAATAAAACACAGTACATATAACAGGACCCTCACCAATGCCCATAAGAATGCAGTAGACAACAGAGCTGTGATTTGGGGTTTATTTTTTTATTTTTTTTTTTGTTTGAGATCAAAATCAGGGTCTTACACATGGTAGCCAAGACCTTGAGCATCCAGCTATACTTCTAAACCTTGAACTACATTTTGTATCATAAGATCCTAAACTTGAGCTGGAGAAAGGAATAAATGGTAGAACATCTTCATAGCATGTGCGGTCCCAAAGTTCAAGCCACAGTACTAGAAAACAAAATTTAAATCTTTTTCCAGGCTGGGTGGTACACACCTGTAATTGCAGTTGGAAACTAGAGCTAGGAAGACCCCAGGGGTTTACTGACCATCTTAATCTAAGCAACTGGGGAGCTCCAGGTTCACTGAGAGACCTCTGCCTCAAAAACTAAAATGGAAACCAATTACATAAAAGATTCAAGGCCACATCTGGCCTCTAAGCACACACATTTGTACAAGCATGCACAGCTACACACATTTTCACATATATGCATGCTACTAATAATCTTTTCTTTTAGAAACAGGGTCTCTCTATGTAGTCCTGGCAATCCTGGAGCTAAATATGTAGTCCAGGCTGGCCATGAACTCAGATTCTCCTGTCTCTGTCTTGGAGTTCTGGTATTAAAAGTATGTGCCACCTCACCTAGGCAGTTAATTTTTTAAGCTCATTTAATTTTTGATGCCAGTAAAATATTCCAGCCAAGGATGGTGGCTCATGTTTGCAATTGCAGCACTGAGAAGGCTGAGACAAAATTATTGAAAAATAAAATCTAGGGGGCTGGAGAGATAGCTCAGAGGTTAAGAGCACAGGCTGCTTTTCTAGAGGTCCTGAGTTCCAATCCCAGCAACTACATAGTGGCTCACAACCACCTATAATGAGATCTGCTGCCCTGTTCTGACCTGCAGGGATACATACAGACAGAACACTGTATCCATAATAAATAAATAAATCTTAAAAAAAAAAAAAGGGAAGAAAGAAAGAAAGAAAAAGAAAATCTATCCTAGTAACGTTCAGGTCAGATCAATTAGGACTTTGCAAAAAAAAGTGTTTGCCTAAGAAGTATACACCCCTGGGTTTGATTTCTCAGCATAACATACATAGAATGGTGGTACACACCTATAATCCCAGCAGTGGGAAGGGGAAGATAAGGTGATCAGAAGTTTAAAGTCATCTTTAGCTATATAGCAACTTTAAGGTCACCCTGGACTGCATGAGACCTATCTCAAAAGAATTTTTTAAATTAAAAGTAATTTTAAAGGTCAGCAAGATGACTTGGTAGGCCTGCTACCAAGACTGGCACAACCTCAATCCTGAATTTGATTCCTAGAACCCACATAGGGAAATGCTGTGGAATTATGTTCTGGTACATTGTAAATATTTGTCCCTCCTACTGGTTTAATAAAACACTGATTGGCCAGAAGGCAGACAGGAAGTATGGGCAGGACTACCAGACTAAGGAAACTCTGGGAAGAAAGAGGAAGAGTCAGAGAGAGACACCAGCAGATGCAAAGGAAAGAAGGCCAAAATGCTGCTCTGAGAAAAGGTACTAAGCCACTTGGCTAATCAAGGGTTAGTTTAAGAGTTAAGAGTTAGCAAGTAATATGCCTGAGCCATAGGCTGATCAGCATGAAATTAATGTAAGCTTCTGTGTGTTTCTTTGAGACTTTGGGACTGCTGGTCCGGATCTTGGGGCTAGTCCAGGCCTGAAACTACTTACTACAGGGGAAGGTAAGAAATGATTTCCAAGTTATCCTCTAACCTCCACACACATGCTGCAGCATGAGCAAGCATGGGCAAACACACAGAAAAAAAATTAATAAAAATTAAAAATGTTAAGCTTCCAGGGCTGGAGGTATAGCTCTACAGTGGAGAATGTATTTAACACAAACAAAATACAGGAAAACAATTGTCAACACTAAAACATCATTTATCCTTTAAAACTTTAAGTAAAAACCATTTTCAGGGGCTGGAGAGATGGTTCAGTGTTTAAGAGCACTGGCTGCTCTTCCAGAGGACACAGATTCAATTCCTAGTAACCACGTGGTGATTCACAACCATCTATAACAAGATCTGATGCCCTCTTCTGGCATAAAGTTGATAGAGCACTCATATACATAATTTTTTTAAAAAATCAGCAATAATAAACATTTCTAAAATATATAGCTGTAACCCAGTAACTGTAGTTTTAGACTTTTACATAAAAATATATTTACAAAACTGATCAATCATAAATACACAATAACATTCATTGTTTATAACAGCAAGACACTGAAAGTAACCTAAATATTTATCTATAGGGACCTGGGGTGCAAATCTACAACAGAATCTACAGAGCATTTTAAAAGAAAATGCCTGATATACATAAATGCAAAAGGATTTTTCATGATGTACCACTGAGGCATTAAGCATGCTTCACACAGACGTGTTTGTGATCCATTTATGTTTACAAAAATACATATAAAAGAGATCTGGAGGGGCTGGAGGGATGTCTCAGTGGTTAAAAGCACTGACTGCTCTTCTAGAGGATCTGGGGTTCAATTCCCAGCACCCACATGGCAGCTCACACCTAGCTGTAACTCATTTCAGGGAATCTAACGCCCATGGCAAAATACCAATGAACATAAGAAATTTTGTAAATGATTTTAAAGATTTAGAAAGATATACACACAGACTCAGAGAGATGGGCAGGGGATGTACTCACTCACTAATGGTCTCTAAACAAACAAACAAGAAAAAAAAAAAAAAAAAAAAAAAAAAA
>PVIH01001950.1:0-139155 GCA_004025045.1 Sigmodon hispidus
AGAGTTCAGCTGCCCCCTGCTCCAGAGTGTGCTGGGACGCCACAGAGAGCACCGGTCCTCTGGTCAGGGTTCGAATCCGCCCCTCAGAGACCCCTGCAGTTGGTTTGCTCAGTTCACTCAGTTCGGGGTCGCAATAGGGATCCTTGCAGATACCCTCAGCAGCAGCAGGAGCTGTGGGTGTGGCCAGGTGCAGAGTTCAGCTGCCCCCTGCTCCAGAGTGTGCTGGGACGCCGCAGAGGGCACCGGTCCCCCACAATTAAATTTCAGCATGACTTAAGGTTCTTAATATCAACCTTCACCAATGGCTCAGGAAGTGGTTGATAGATCTTTCACTCAAAAGTTATTCTCAATCTCTGCTCCCTTCTCTCTTTTTTTACTAGAAAGTTCTCAGATACATCTTACTGGTAAGTATTTGAGCATTATGCTGTATCTTCTTGGGGGTAAAATGCTCACATATTTGATTCAAAAATTTTCTGAGTCTTTTAAAGTTATTTATTATATTTATTTATTTACTCACTATACTTTCCTACATTCATCTTATTCATATTGTCTCATAAAAATTCATCTCCCACTTTGTGCTCTAGTCTACATAGATAGAATGTTTAAAATTCCTTAAAACTCATGCACTGAAAGCTGACTTTCAGTATGACAGTATTGAGAGTCAAAGAATTTTGCAGATGATGGATTTGTGAAAAAAAAATAAAGTTCATGAAGAAATCTCCCTTCCTTCAAGTGAGTTGTGGCAAGAGAATAACCATGTAAACTGGAAATCTCAATCCCTTGGCAATAGTGAATCTGCCATGATTGATTCTAGAGTTGCATCTTCTGTGACAAACTCCTCAGCCTACTTAGGGCATGTTCAACAGCTAGAAGATACTAACGCATAATCAAGAGTGACTTTATGTTTTTTTTTAATTTACTTGTATCATTTGAGGCATGGAGAAGTCTTCATTTTGACTATCTAGTACTGTTATTAGAGATATTTATAATAACTTTTAATTGTGTATATCTGTGTTAATATGTGTATATAGGAGTGTAGTTGTCTTTGGAGTTTAAGAACATATCAGATACCTTATAATTATAGGCAGCTGTGTCCTGATGGCTGGAAAATGCATAAGGTTCTTACCAACAGCCATTTTACCTCTTAATCACTCAGTCATTTGTCTATCCCCATTTTTATGTGTTTTTTCTCAGTTTTCTGTTATTTTAACATGTCTGTTGTTTTTGTCATTGTTATTCCACTATCATTTACCTATTTTATTCTTAAAATTGAATAGTTGGATCTATAAGGACCCATTTTATGGAGAAAATTAAAAATAAAAATATACATGTAAGGTATCACATAATCAAGATTCTTAAATTCTAGAGATTTATAACTGATAAAGTAGCAAAATTTTGTATAAATAAAGATTAATAGCCATATTATGTTATAAATAAGCTTTTTTGTGTGTCTCCTAATCCATGTTAATGGATATTGTCAAACTTCTATTTCTATCATCTGTACACTGTTACTCCTAAAATAGGAAAATGGCTCTTGATTATTAATTACTTCACTAAAATGTACATGTATCACAATTCCAATTTTGTTTCTATCACCATGATAATTCCAGGGACTAATTTTCATTGATTTTCTGTACATCTTTTAACATATAAAGCATTTAATCATTATATATGTTCTCTTGTGTCCACCATGTTTTTGCTAACTCAGTGCAAATGGTTCTTCTAATTAGGATAAATTATTTGTTACAGATATTGTTTTGACTATGAGGCTGCAGCTTCATAAATGACTTTATTTTTAATGTTTACACATTAAGCCTAAGTGTTTGGAGTATTACTCTTAATGAATTATAAAATATATCAAGTTTATATTACAGTGTAAATTTACAAAAATTATTTTCAGTGTCCTCAAAAATGTATATTATTCTTCTCACTCAACTATAAGTCCTTAGTCTTAAGCATCTAATCAATTAAGTATATGATTTTTAATATTGTTAATTTGTAGTTCTTTGATGTAAAATTTGAAATGAAGTGTGTTGTTCAAATCTGAATTTAGTAAAATCTGCTGAATTAATTTATTTAGCAATTTTGTTCATTTTTTTCAAGAAACACACTTACTGTGGAATTTATGTGGTAAATAATAACAAAAACTTCAGTGTGACTTAATTGTTCTCTTTGTCTTTGCCAGTTCAGCTCTCTTAGATATAAGTCAGGAAAATTTTCACTCATAATATTTTTCTCCTCCAAAGTACACATCTGCTACTTAGTAATGTTTTTAGAACCTTGCACTCTGTTCACTAAGTACTGTTTTAGCATAGGTGATATCTATGTGTCCTTGAAATTTACATTGTTCTCCTTAGGTCTGTTAAGTGTTCCTGTCACAATTTCTATATGGCATTTTTATTCTACATGTAGAACTTGTAGCTTATTTCTTTTTCTAGGCCTTACATCTATCCTTTAAAGAATAGTAGTATAATTATTGTTGCCTTCTTTATTTGTGACTTATTTTTATCTGTTACATGTTTTTGTATTTATTGTGTTATTTGGTTTGGATATTAGTTGAAAACTTTTTTCTCTCAAACTATTCCTTGTTGCTCTTCTTAAAGCCCCAGCATGAGGTGTGAATATGTCTCACTGGGAGATGGTGGGTATAGGAATTTTTTTATGAGCATAGATTGTTTTTCTCATTCTCTCTCTAATAAGTTTATTTTGTTTGATTCAGTGGCATTAATTTTCAGTGCTCTCAAAGACACCTTCAAACATTTTATTTTTTATTTTTTTGAAATAGTCCAGGAATTGATATATAATGGCATTTGAATTTGGGACCTTTATGGCATTGATTTAAACACACACACATGCACACACACACACACACACACACACACACACACACACACACACACACACTCGAGAAAGAGAGACAGAGACAGAGAGAGAAGAAATTGAGCTCCCAAATCTTATTTCTCATTCATTGTGTCTCATCAAGTGCTGCCAATACATTATGAAAGTCTCCAGATGATGTTGATAGTTATCAGTGCCATTCTCTCAGGATTTTCAATCTCCAGTGCTTTTTTGGTAAATCAAGCTCTATTCTTTATAAACAAATATTTTGTGATTTTCAGTTCACAGTAGTAACAAAAAGAATAAAATTGCATCCAACTGTTAATCTTTGCAATTGCATGCTGGTTGCATTCTTGTTCTAAGCACTGTACTATTCTTCTCATTTCCTAGTAAACCAGTCTAATTAAATTTATTTAGCGAGTTTATGTGGAAAATAAATATATGATATCAAATATTTTAAATTTAAAAGACATGACTTTTGCAGCTCAAATATACAAAATATTGGAAAACCTCTCTGAAAGAATACCTGGAATCAATAAATGAGTGTTATCAGGTCCAGAGGAAAAAATATAAAGAGAAAACCATATGAAATCTCCTTGAAATGAAGAGTAAACAAGATTTTGCCTTTCAAATCTGAAAACAAACAAGCAGAAGGCAGAACCCTGCACAGCCAAGCTGATGTAAACCATGTGGGAAATCACATAGAGACAGAAGAGCTCAGGGGAAAGACACATGGAGGTCCTGGGCACAGAACCTAAAGGCATGGCCCAGCTGTCAGAAACCAAAGTGAGATAGCAGTCTTCAGGGAAGAAGGAATTTAAATAACAAATACAGGCACAGGAGAAAAATATTCAAATCAAGTGCTGGATATGTACACACACAAGCAGAAGTACAGAAGTCACCAGGCACAGCGAATCCTAAAACAAAGAGAACATAAAAATTTAGTACTCTGAATTTAAATGCAATAAAAAAATTTCTAAGAAAGGGATCAGCTACGGCAGAATTCTGCTGAGAAAAAGAGAAAAGCAATAATGTCTTCCTTTGTCCTTCACCTCTTTTAGTAAAAAAAAAAAAAAAAAAAAAAAAAGATTGTTAGATCAAATACTGGTCCCAAAAATGACTTTGTTGGTGACAATGTCCTAAACAGAAGACTAAATTCAACCTTGCTCAGGAAACTGGTAGGGCACGTTTCTGTTTTCTAGGAAAACCACTACCTCACTTGTCTAACTTGCTTGGAAAATTGCAGCTAGTTCCCAGTTAGTCCCAACAGTCTGTGTCAACCAAAAAACCCTAATCTTAATATCTCATAAAATCCACTTGCTTTTCCACCAACCTCCTGCCTTCTATTTTCAGAGGAGGTGCTGTTGTTTATTCCCCTAATAAACATTTCTTTCTTCCCACAGAGAGGTGCAGTTCAGTGGTTTCCATGAGAGACACAACTAGGCCCCTACAAACCCAGTACTTCCAAAGGAAAGAAAGCTGTCAATTTGACCCTCCTGAAGAATGGATAATTTGACCAAGCTCTTTGATTTCGGCTCTACCTTATTGCACTTTCCCTAACTATATGTCCTCCATTTGTATGTTACTGGTGGGACTTTCATTTATGGAAGACTTTCCCCAAGTCTTTACTACTTCCTCTTTGTTTAATATCTGTAAATTCTCTACTTCTACCATTTCTTCAAGAATTTCTTCCTTCCTCCCTCTAACTATCCATGCACTTTTTGTTGGCTCCTCCCACCTGTCTTTTCAAATTTCCTTCTCTCCTCACACTCAGATACAATTAAGCTCAATACTTAATTTTTACTCCAATATGACTTGGCCTCAGTACAGATTAGACAACCATTCTCAATGGCCAGAAGTGACACATTTGATTTTTCAAATTCTCACAGATTGTCACAAATGTTATAGGGAAAATGTCACATGCTGCTTCACTCTATTGAAAAGCTGGCTTTAGAGATGTGATTTGGCATGCCTACTTTAGACTCAAGCACATTTTTCTAAAAGCTTCCCCAAAGCCTTTGTACTGGGTCAAGCTAGAACCTGGCTCTCTGACAAGGAAAACAACAGTACATCTGAGAAAAAATACCCTATACTCTTGAGACCAGCTAAGAGTAGCCAATAGAGGTTACTGTTGCTTATCATGTGATATTTATTTTTTAATCAAGAGAAATTTATGTATAAAACATTAAAATGGCCAAATGTAATCACAGATGTTTAGCTCTCTGAATGCTTCCATGCCATTATTAGTTTTACCAAATGTTATGGCATTCAAGATCATTAATATCTTTAAATTTTGGTTAAATGCAAAGTTTGTCTCAGGATCTATAAAACAATTGAGAGTGTGGTTGAAGAAAATCTGTCCATTTCAAGGCCATGAATATCTTTGAAGTTTTTGTTGAGATGAACATTTTTAATCCTAGGATTTGCAAGGCCCCTAGGGTATGCTTTAAAAAAGATCTGTAAAATTCCTAGCAATAAAAGATATCTTTTCCAGTAGTGGTGCCCACCTTTAATTCCAGAATTTGGGAGGCAGAGGCAGACAGATTTGAGTCGGAGGCCTGCCAGAGAGTTCTAGGAAAGCCACCATGGCTACACAGAGAAACTCTCTCTTAATAAAACAACAAAAAAAAAATGAAAATTATCTTAAAGTTTGTAACAAAAATATTGATAGTTAAAAAAAGTGTATAGACAATCATAATTTGCTACAACATACTTTATAGGTTACTTGTATTTAACTTCTATTAGAAAAATGGAAGTTTTTAAGGTATTTTAATTTGCTTTACTTATTTGTTTCCTCTAGCCTAAGGAAGCAAAACACCAGGCTTTTCTTCTAAGATATTTTGTCTAAGAACAGATTTTCTGTGAGTTAGTTTTTGTCCTAAGAGTGAAAATAACACATGACAACAGAACTGTGAACAAAGTTTATGAAAAATGGGAATTCCAAACAACATATAAATAAATAAGATATATAAATTTCTAAAATGCAATGATCTACTCAGAATAAAAGGTACTAAATTAAAAACATAAAACTTTTTTAACTTTGTTAAGCTTTAACTATTTGGATAATCTGAGTAATATAAAAACTGAAATTTTGTAAGCATACACTATCTTCTGTATATGGTTGATTCTTTTTCAGGATGAATAGAAGCTTTCCCTATTACAGCTGATACCAAATTTTATTTTACCTATAGTTGGACATCCTAAATCCACACAACTGTATAATGATCTGAAGTACATCTATAAAATCACTTGAACAATGTGTGTATCACAGCAATATAAATTAGTTAATACATTAAGTAAAACACTTATATTTTAATGCAAAACACAGTAGAAATATGTATCTCGAGGCATAAAATATTAAGATTCCAAGATATATATATGTATATGTACATATATATGAATATATTTTGAAAGAGAGAGAGAATGAGAGAGAAAGAGAGAGAGAGAGAGAGAGAGAGAGAGAGAGAGAGAGAGAGAGAGAATATGATACTGTGGGCTAAAAAATCCCAGTATGCTATAAGTCATAGTTTATATTTTATACACACACACACAAACACACACACAAAATGGAACTTTAACATAGACAAAAGCCATCCTCATTGAATAAAACCTTAGAAAGTTTTAAGACTTTTTTCTCCAGCATCAAAAGTTGTTAATGCCTTAAACTTTTTATTAAGGCTCTAGGGCTTTTTAGCTTCCAGTTTCTAGTATCTGTATTCTATTCTCATAGATCACTATTTTTGAATATTCTTCAATACACTTCAGTGATCTTCAAGAAACAATGTCTATTTTCGTTTTATACTTTAAGTAAATTAAATTAGGTTTACTACACATTTTTATACATACTTTATCTCTCATTCACCTAAAACCTTTTATTTCATAACTACAGAACATTTTTAAAAATGGTATGGATAACAAAATATATTATTTTAGTTTTGTCCCGAAGTTTTAAGTCATTATTTAATGTAATATTTATATAGTTCAATTTACAAATTCAGGACATTTCCTTATTATTCCTGGGAAAAGTGGTAAAGTGCTGTATTTATAAGTCTCTATTACATAATTAGAATTCTAATTATATTATGACCTCATATTCACACAATGTCTGATCAAGATAATATATTTATTATATTTTATTCTTAATATTCATGTTTAGAGTCATCAATTAACATCTACTTAAGACAAGAATGTAGGAAGTTATTAAGTATTCAAATAAATTTAAGTTAATATGAGATCCCATATGAAATCCAAATAAATTTATGAACATATTCCTGCAATTTCAATAAATATGAAATTTTCAAGATTTTTTACAAAATAAGGAGATAATTAAGAAATTATAACATCAGAAACTAATAAACATTAAGTTAGGTGAGGTTTTAGCAAAATAAACCATTATAAATATCTTTATGTATACTCTCATTTCATAAGTTTAAATCAATTCAATAGATGCTCACTTCCCACAATTCAGATTGATATGGAACATATTTTTCTCACTTGAATAATTTAACCCTTTATCTAAAGGTTAAGACTATACCCTCTGTTCTTCATGGTACAAACAAATATAGCATAGACTTTTCTTTATATGCATCAGTCACTAGGATTGAGGTAGCCTTTAGTATCCAGCTGATGCATTGTGGATAGTTATTATATTTCATCAGTCATGCCCAAGCAGGAAACAGATGATAGAAATTTTACTAAAGGGATTGTTTCATAGTTGTAGCCAGAAGACTGGAAACACACATAAAGTATTAACATACAGTGGAATAATGTGACCAACTGTTTGTAATTTTGTGCCTGACAGTCAGCAAGAAGATTGTGTTAACTGGAAGCAGAAATAGAGAAGGATACATGAAGAGGTCCACAGCATTGCCGGTATATTCTACTGTATGGACTGAGTGTAGTAGTAAGTTTCTGTCCTGGAATTTCTGGCCTGGCCTTGTGGCCGAGACCCAGAGATCTGCAGTTCCATGGTCCCACAGAATCACATAGATGCTTACCTGAATTCCACTCTGCTTGCTGATTGACATGGGGCCCAGGCATATAATTTGCTAGCTCTTTCATCTTAAACTAACCCATGAATCTTATCTTGTATAGGTATGTGGTTCAGGCCCTTTTCTCAGCAGCATTTCAACTTCTTTCATCTGTGTGTCTTTGCATCTCATTATGATATCTCTGTGGTCTCTCTCTGGCTTCTCTGCAGAAACTATGCTCTATTCTTGTAGGTTTCCAGAGTTATATTAGTGTGGTAGCCCCAACTACACTTCCTGTCTGCCTTTGGCCAATCAGCATTTTTATTAAACTAGAATGCAGGACAATTATTTACAATACAAAATATAATCCCACTACAACTGAGAATCAATTCAGAGCAGCTTTTTACAGGGGCTGCCAGGGCTATATAACTAACAAAATTTCTAACTTCCTCCATTCTCTGCTCCAAATACAAAACATGGCAGAAGGTGATGAGAAGTCTTATTATCTTCAAAATGGACTGGTATTTTTTATAGCACACAGGGCAGAGATGAGGTAGAAAGTAGAAATCAAAAACTTTCCTAGGAATTAGCAAAATAAAGATTTAAAAATGCTCATATTTTTTATAGAGCCCACAAAAACTATACTTGCAAAATGCTAAAGGGTCTTTTTTACATGCAGTATATCTATTAATTAGGAAATATGTACACACACAAATGTGTTGAATGTTTTAAAAACTTTATTCTAAGAGTATAGGTGGTATAGTTCAATCTTGTTAAGCCTTTGACTATGAATTAAAAGCATTATTATGTCTACTGTGAAGATGTGATTTTAATTGAGAATGAAAAGGCAAACAGGCTAAAATTTAGTTTCTGCTGAGTCAACAAGCAGTTCTTGAGGTTTCCCAACTTTGCAATTTTAGGTTCTTATTATAACAAAAAAAATCAACTTTTTATAAACGTGTGAGTACTGTGGAATTATGCTCTTGTACTCTGTAAATATTTGTTCTAAACTAAGATAACTCTGGGAAGAGGAAGAGTAGGGCAAAGATGTCAGGTAGAATCACAGGAAAGAAATCAGAGAATAGGTACTAAGCTACTTGGCTAATCATGGGTGGGTTTAAGAGTAAGAGTTAGCAAGTAATATGCCTGAGCCATAGGCAACCGCATGTATTTAATATAAGACTTTGTGTGCTTATTTGGTTTTGCTGTCTAGATCTCAGGGCTTGGCCAACCCAGAAACTCATACTACATTTGAGTTTCTGAAGCACCAAACAATTAAGAATAAACATCTTTGCAGTTGAAGAGATTTCTTACCTATGTTTTCAAATCTCTTGCCAGAGAAACAATTAGTATAATGAACAAATGGGCAGAAATCAATAAGTGATAAAAACATTTATGCCTTGAAATTCTACAGCTAGGTTTATATATTTAGAAAGACTAACAATATCTTAGATTAGTAAAATTAAGAAGTGCAGAACAATTTGTTGAGGCATGTTTATGGATCAGGAACACCTCTCTCTTAAATAAGGACAAACAGGCCCTCATACAAATATCTTTGAACACAAACAATGGAATTTCCATTGATTTTTAATAACATGAATGACATGTGTTTATTTGACACAATTTAATGAAAAATATTGACTCATTGATTCTCAATATGTTTTTTTGGTTTTTTAATCTTTGTTCATTTATACAAGATAAATCCTTACCAGAGAAACTATTTTTCTAGTGGATCAAATACTAAAACTCTTGATCAATTATAACTGACCTAAGGGATACTGCCTTCAACTAAGTTGATAAAGTAAAATACAATTTCTAGTTCTGAACAGTTGGAGGTTGACCATGCAATCTTTAAATTTCAGCCAAAGTGCTTGAAGGAGTGCACAAAGGTTTTCAATTCTCATATATATTACATCTGCATTAGTAAGAACATATGTTATTTAATTTTTGTGTTATAATGTATAGACTTTTTTCCTTTTATTGAAAATAGACTTTTAGTCACATAATACATTCTGATTGCAGTTTTCCAAAATCTTTGTAATTAATTGCGATAAGACATTGTTCTTTTGGTCACTGTTGAATTTTGGACTATAAATTTCTAACAAACTTCAACTCAATAAATATTAATGAAAATAATATCCTTATTTTATTATACATTCAAGTATATTTATCCAGTCTACACTTTGATAATTTGTTCAAACATCAACTTAGGCCAAATAGATCATTATTCATAAGATATTTCCATTATTCATGGCAAGCAATACCCATTATCCATTAAGTTGTGAATATATTTCAGCTAGTTCTATATTCTCAAGAACAATCAATAAATAGTAGTGAAATTGACTGTTAAAAAAGCTTGTGATTTTCTCTAAAATGATCTGCCAATTAATCATGTTAAAAATCATTTAAGCTCTGATGCCAAATTGTGATTTTGCAAATGATCACAGGATACTATGATAAAGAGGATTTATTGATAGTAAAATGTCAATTTGAAATATAGTCACAAAAGTTTTTTGACATTTTATCACTGGTTTCATAATGGCTTATTTTTTTTTCAAATAATGACATAATTGCCCTCAATTTGGAAGTGTCACCTGACATTCCAGTTTTTCTGGATAAACTTCTGCACACACATTCATTATTTCTAGTAATTGAGACCATATATAAAACCATGTCATTTAAAGGTGATTGAACTGTGCAGAAGAATCAATGATAAAAAGTACATTCTATTCAGTTACCACAAAATATATTTTAGGAAGCAAAGTGACTGCATGGGCAATTCTTGCAATTTAGAAATATAGAATTTAAAGACATGTTTCAATCATCTCAGCAGATTATATGACTGAGAATATTATCTTTTAACTTGGCTATGATTATATTTGTTATTTAAAGTGAAAAGAATATAGAAACAGTGTTTTAATACCTTTCACAAAATACTTACTTTGTAAATTTAAGCCTTTATGGAAAAAATATCAGCAGACAAAACAGAGAGTTAGTATTTGTAATTATGTTCTACATATGTGATATGCATAAACCTAGTATGGGAGATGAACTAGTGTTATGTCTAGTATATGAAACTGATAGTGGAAAAGCTACAGGATTTAGAAAATGAATTCATCAAATGCAAGATGATTTTCTTTTAGGAAACATACTAGGCAGTATGATTAGGGCCAACATTCTGATTTATTTATTAATTTTCCCTTCCTTTTCCCCTCTTCCTTTCTTGTAAGACCATTGCTTTTTAATAAAAAGCATAAAATAAGCATCCTAGGTTGCTCATATAAGGTTTGACTGTAATTTTGCAGTTGCCACTGTCTCTCTTAATTTTACCATTGTTTTATTTTATAAATAAAAAAAAGGATTTTCCTTCCTTCTCCTCAAATTTATGCTAGGCATGTGTACTATATTGATTAAGAAAATTTGAGTGAAAATAACCTACTCGCTAACCTTTGTTCAGTGATTTCAAAACCTATACAAGTTTTCCCTTGTGCTTCATTCCCCAAGCTGAGGACATGCAGAAGTACACTAAAGAGAGCCTACACACAGCTTGAGTTCTCCTGTAACTAGTGTTAGCAGAAACCCTACTGTTACTGGTAAAGGTGATATGACCCAAAGGATCACTCATCTGTTAACCTATAGGACTTGGATATCTTAACTGACTTCGGTATTAACTAATCATTTCACTTATTGCTGGGACCTGATGCAGGATCACAACCAACAAGGAAAGTACTGGAGAATATTTCTATCTTAGTTATTTTTTTTTCTGTTATTGAAAGACAATATCCTCAGTGAAAAGCAACTTGGGGCAGACAGAATTTATTTGGCTTACAATTTTAGAGTGACAGAATTCATGACAAAAGGTAGAAAAGAAATGTTTACAGGAGCAGGAAGCTGGCTGATCAGACACTCATCCACACAGAGGAAGCATAAAGAGGAGTAAAAGGTATTTGGTAGGTCTAACCCTCAAAGCTTTCCTCAGTAATGCAAAATCCCATCTCCAAATGTTATCCACAACCAATTCAGATACATGGGTCTATGGGTGACAGTTTTCATTCAGACTATCATAATGTCAACCTGAAATTAGTTAACAACTATGAAACAAGGAAGGTATTGGCCTTATGAAACTAAAGTTGTGAGAGAAAATTGACCGGAGAAAGCTAAATCAAGAATACAATGAAAGAATTCTTGTTGACTCAGAGATACTGGAAAACTCTTTGTCCCTAAACTACATACAACAAACAGATGCTATTCCCAGTACCAAGCCAATGTTAAAGAAAGATGGGAAATGAAGGTAGGGTGTAGTGATTTACAAGGGTCCTGATTTTTATAAGCCAGTAGTTTTGGAGCAGATGTCATCTCCCTGATCACTAGTTCTCATTTATTCTTAAGAGTTCATTCTTTTCTTAAACAAAACATTAAAGTTGCTTAATTAAAGAAGTTATCACAGTAGGTCATGTGGACCATCTAAGAGCATGACATTAAGAATGTAAAATAGGACATTGAGGTAGAACTCAGCTGCAAGTAAATAGAGAATAATAATAAATGTAATAAAGTAATAAATGGCAGAATAAAAAAAGAAATGAATACTTTATCACCTGGCTAGTTGACTACAAGGGTAAACAGAATACAATAATACTAAAAGAAATTGAAATATAAGAATGATTCTGAAATTGCAGGGTAAAAATGAAGCAGTAAAAAAAATTACTAATTCTGGCCATTAGATTCTGTCCTAAAATCACGTTTATACATTAGGACTTTTTTGTAGAAATGTTTTACTGTACCCTTTTTTAAGCATATGTATTATGGAACTATAAGCATGACATTTAAACTTTACTTAAATTTCTGCAGTTCCACTGCCTATAAATACACTTGCTGCAAAATGTTGGGAGAAGCAACAGAACATTGGAAGTCACAGTTTATAGTAGGCTAAATATAAAATCCATGGTTATCCTGAAGTGCATCAGTCATTCTAAGAGTGAGTTAAAGAAATTCGAAGTCCCCAGGAGTGATAGCAACTCTAATGCACCTGAGGTGCCTCTTCATATTCTGTTTTCTTACAACTCTGAAAATCCAAATGTCTTTGTGCATCACCTGGGTTGAATATGATTTCTTCAAATTTTTATCACACACTCTAACATATCATTTTGAAATCAGATTATCTGAAGTCATTTAGAAGATATTTAATTATTTTTAAATGTCAAATCAAAGACCTTTTAATTGTCTGCTACATGTTAAGGTAGACTATACTAAATCAACAAAATTGCATCTTAACGCATCTGCATTGTCCATGTTTCTTTTGTGAGTTGATTTTTAATGTCAGTTGGAGGAACGTCAATAATGAGGTAGTAAAAATATATTTCATATATGAGCCCACTCTGATTAATTCTCAGAAAGACTCAAATCAATAGTTAAGAAGTAATTTTCAAATTCTAATATCATACACAATTCACAGCTAAATATCTATAATGTATTTAGGGTTATTGAAAATGGACTGACAGAATATGAGCCATCATAAAAACATGATTTTAGATTCACTCAATATAATAGCTATTTAGGATAAGAGCCATTACAATTTTTAAGGCAGCAAGCAACACAGAATATAATGTTTTGAAAAGGACAAGCATGAAACAGCATAATGATATATGAATATGTATAAGACAGTAAAAAAGTTTATGAAATTATATTCTAACAATTATAAGATGCTAACTATGGTAGTAATAAGTTGTATAAGATCTGAGAGTTTCTGAATGCTTCCACAGTAGTCCCTCTCAATAATCTTTGTAAATGTTTACATGTGGAATTGGAGCCAGATTATAATGTTTTCCTAAGAAACAATTATTTTGATCATAAATAAAAATGGGACAACTCGTTGGTTGGAAAAAAATAATGCTGGTGATAGAGAAAGTACATAGTTAAAACATAAAACTTACACTACAGGCAATGATGATGAGAGTTGCTATTACCACTGGAAAAAATTGAAGTACTCTAAAATGGAAAAAAATCAGAACCAAGTTAAAGCTGTATTTTATATAATTTAGTTAAATTGATAAATATTAAAGTGCTTGTCAAATATTTATTAAAATTGTAGTGTAATGCCTGATTTGCATTAGAAAGAGAAAATTTTGGAAGTAGTATGCCAAATAATTTTTGATTTAATACAGTTTTATCTAGATGATGGCAACAGAGATTATTCTCAATCCTGAGTTTGCCTGGATGCTGATCCTTCTAATCCTTTCAGCATATTTCTGTGCGTGAATTCAACAATTAGTAACTTTTCTTATTCCTATAGAGAGGTGTTCCTCTAGATCTCAAATGATCCTGATTCTCTGTCCTACCTCCAACCATCTTGTTCTTCCTGGATATCAGTTCAGTTTTCTTAGCCTAGTGGTGCATAACTTTGTTTCATGGATAACTGTTCTGCTGGAGCTCAAGGCAGCTATTTTCACTAAAGGGATAGGTACCTCCATCTGGTGCTGGCTTCCTTATCCTGATGACCAGTAAGGTTGGAGCATTTCCTCACTGCTGTGAAATATTAAAAGTATTATTTGGAATGATGATTATTTTTTTCATTTTGGAATATGGTTGTTTTATGTTATAAATTGTTTTTGTCATTGATAATAGCTATTCATTTTCATTACTGTAATTGCAAAATAGAAAGTAAATATTTTATATTTACAAGAATGCATGCACAGATACAAAGTACAGTCAGATCCCAATAACTTAAACTTAGACCCACATTATGCTTGGAAAACAAGAGCTTCTGCCTGGTATTTAATGAGATGTTTAAAGGGCTGAAGAGATGGCTCAGGGGTAAGATTATTTCTAGCTGCTACAGACCTGGGTTCAGTTCCTAAAACTGTGGTAATTTACAACCATTTTAACTCATGTTACAGGGGCTCCAATACTCTCATCAGAATTCTTTGGGCACCAGGAATCTATGTGGTGCATAGACACACATTCAGGAAAAACACTCATACACATAAAATAAAATAAACACACACAGAGAGAATGTAATTAACTAGGTTTATTCATTTAAGTTATATTCCAACTATAGTTTTCCATCCCTCTTCTGCTCCTATTCTCTCTCCACACCTCACCTCCCAATCTACTCTTCATCTGTTTATGTTCAGGAAGGAGCAGACCTTCCATAGAGGTCAACAAAGCATAGGCAAAAGTAAGACTAAGGTCCCCCCCAATCCCTTGTATTAAGCCTGGGCAATGTATCCCAGTATGAGGAATAGGGTCCTTGAAGCCAGCCAAAGTAATAGGGCCAGGCCCTATTTCCAGCACTAAAAGTATCACAAGAAGATCAGGCTACATAACTGTCCCACATATGTAGAGGATTTAGATTGGTTTCATGTAAGCTTCCTAGCTGTCACTTCATAGTCTATGAGCTCTTATGAGCCCATGTTCATTATTTCTGTATGTTCCCTTGACATCCCCCTCTACCATCACCCCTCCACTCCACCCCACCCCTACTCAAGCAATACTTCCTCCTTCTCTTCAGCAGGATTCCCTAGCTTGGACCAGTGCTTGGATGTGAATCTCTACAAATGTTTACATCAGTCATTACCTGAAAGCTCTCAGATGACAATAAAAATAGTTACCAATCTGATTACAGGAGATGGCCAGTTCAAGTTACCTATTCTCTATTGCCAAAAGTCTTAGCTGGGTTCATCTTTGAAGATTCCTGGAAGTATTGATTGTAACAGGTTCCCATCTGACTTCCAAATCCCTCTTCATCAGGACATATCTTTTATTACTCTCCCATTCCATCCAACTCAACCCAGTTCCTCATATTTTCATCCCTGCCTGTTCCTAGTCAACCCGAAGAGTTACTCTATTTCCTCTCCCCAAGGATATTCATGTGTTCTCCCTTGGGTTCTCCTTTTTAGGTAGCCTCACTAGTGCTATAAATCTTAGCATGGTTATCCTATATTTTATAGCCAGTATCCACTTACTAATGATTGAATACCATCCTTGTCTTTCTGAATCCAAATTACCTCACTCAGAATTTTCTTTTTTACATTTTGTCCATTTGTCTTCAAATTTTCTGATGTCATTGTTTTTTTAATAGCTGAGTAATATTCCATTGTATGACATTTTATTTATCCATTCTTCTGTTGAGGGGTATCTATATTATTTCTAGGTTTTTGGATATTATGAATAACATTGCTATGAACATAGTGGAGGAAGTGTCCTTGTAGAATGATTCAGTATCTTTTTGGTTATATGCACAAGAGTGGTAGAGCTGGGCCTTTAGGTAGATTAATTCCCCATTTTTTTGAGAAACTTCATATTGATTTCTAAAGTGGCTGTACAAATTTGCACTCCCTTCAGCAGTGGAGGAGTGTTCTTGCTCAACATCCTCTCCACTATAAACTGTCATCAGTGTTTTTGATCTTAGCCATTCTGACAGGTGTAAGATGAAATCTCAGAATAATTTTGATTTGCATTTTTCTGATGGGTAAGGATGTTGTACAATTCTTTAAATGTATTTTGTCAAATTGAGATTTTTAAGCTTGTTTATTTCAACCAGTTCTCAGAGTCTAAGACTTGATTCCTCACCCTCTTGCCCTACTCCCTTAAAGAAGAACTAGTCCAGTTTCTTGGGTTCTTCATATGTTTTGAAAATCAGACCTCTGGCAGATGTGAATCATGTTAAGATCATTTTCCATTGGGTTGGCTACCATTTTTCTTATTGTCAGTGTCCTTATACATCACTTTTTAAAAATGAAGAAGTTTAAAAGAAAAGAACATGAAGTTTAAAGAAGAAAAATTTATTGTGGGTATATTCTGATATTTATTCTAATATCTTAGGTCTTTGAGTAGCATTACAGATTGCCAAAAAATAAATATATCTCATTTCAAAATGTAAGTTTGCATAGTATTTCATGGATAAATTTAAACTTCATGTTTTAACATTCTTTAAGAAGAGTATCCTGAGTGCAAATATTTCCAAAATTATATATAATAATACATTCTAATTCTTAACATGACCAATATATAAAATAGAATATATTTTTAAATCTTTTTTATTTAAAGTTTTTTCCATATCTACTACTACTCCCCCTTTCTTCCCTCCTCCCAGGCCCTCCAAGTCTTTCCTCTGCCTCCCCTATTCCATTCCCCCATCCATTCCTCAAGGATGACAAGGAATCCCCAGGTGGGTCAGTTCAGGCTGGCATTCCCACTTGAGGTAGGTTGAAGTCCCTCATCCCAGTATTAAGGCTGGGTTAGGTGTTCCTCTGTAGAGAATGGTCTCTGAGATGTCAGTTCATGCACCAGAAATAAACTCTAGTCCTACTGCAGGAGGCTCCACAAACTGCCCATGCAATTTGACAGTTGTCTACCTTCACAGGATTTAATTTCTTTCCATGAAGGTTCTTCAGGTGTTATTTCAGAGACAGTGAGCTTCCAATAGCTTTGGTCAGCCATCTCTGTGTCTCTTCCTTATGATCCTGATCTGTTTGATCAATACTCTATTCTGTCTTTCTTCATCTGTACCAGGAACTCGTCCTGGTGTTTAGCTATGGATCTCTGCTTCTGCATCCATTCATTGCTGTATGAAGATATAATGACAATTAGGGTGGTCATTCATTTGATTATAAGGAAAGTCCTGTTTAGGCACCCTCTCCACTATTACTTGAAGTGCTAGCCAGAGACATCTTATAGGTTGTTGGATGGTTCTTCAGCACCAGGTTTCTTTCTGATCCTACAGTAGCTCCTTCTATCAATATATCAATTTCTTTGTATGAGACCATAAAATAAAATGAATCTTATTTTAAGAGAAATAATAACATCTAATTTCTGGTGTCATTTGTATATACCAGGCTAATGGCCACTAAAGATGTATATAATTAGCAATGTATCTCCAGTTTAGCTTGTGGGCACTTTTATTGCCATATGTCAAGTGTAAAAAGAGTTTAAATTATAATTTTGTCAGAGTTTTTATACAGGAACATTATTTCAAATAATTATTGTATTTATACTTAATGTGTATGTGTACATGCACACATACTGACCAACATATATGATTTTAAAAAAGCAGATTTTTATATAATAATAAAATTAGCTATATTATATATTAGTTATATTTAACTCAAAGGAATATTGGTCTAGTAAAATAATCGTACTGTGGAAGAATAGGGAAAGCCAGGTACAAAGGTTACTATTGAATGTGGCCTCAATTTTCACATTTTCCTCAGCTATTTCCTTTTATCTTCCTAGTACTTTGATAAGCCATTTGTTCATATTTAACTTTTAAAAATTCTATTCTTACTTTCAAGCTTTTAATTTAATCTGTATGGAAGATTACAGTGACAATTGCAACAATTTTTTTGTGAAGATGAAATAAATTTTTCTAAGCCAGGTCTGAGTGTTATACCGTTTTTTGTTGTTGTTGTTGTTGTTGTTGTTGTTGTTTTGGTTTTTTTTAATTTATTTTGTACTTATCAAAAAAAAGGAAAATGAATTTAAAATGCTAAAAAGTTAACAATAATTATAAAGAAGATAAGAATCATAAGCATGACTTATCAAGGGTGATAATGCAAAATAAGATTGCTACACATATATTAACTTTGTGTTCACCTTTCCCTCTGAATTTTTTTTTCATCCCTGTATATCCTTATTCAAGGTCCCTTCCCACTCCCACCACATCAGGTCATTTTACTTCTCGGCAACTCCCCATCCCCTCCCTGGGCAGGGAGCAGACAGTCCTATGGTCCCACTGACCCAATAATGCTTGGATCAGTCTCCACTCCTGGCCAAATACAGTTTTGTCCACCCTCCCTCAAGAGTGAGTCAGGTGTTCCTATAGTTGGAGTGGGGTCTGAAGGGTCAGTCCAGGGTGTTTGTGATCCCAAGATGTTCAGTGGTTGTGGTTTGCCGCTTGGGCACGCTTGGCTTTTTTTCTTGTATTTTGTTTAGAGACCACTAATGAGCAAGTAAATCCCCTGCTTATCTTTCTGGGTTTGTGATACCTTACTCAGGAGGATATTCTCCAAATCTATCCATTTGCCTTCGAAGTTTAGGATATCATTTTTTCTTACTGCTGAGTAGTATTCCATTGTGTAGATGTACCACAGTTTGTTAATCCATTCTTCAGTTGAGGGACATCTAGGTTGTTTCCAGGTTCTTGCTATTACAAATAATGCTTCTATGAACACAGTTGAGCTAATACATTTGGAGTGTGAATGTGCCTCTTTAGGGTATATACCCAGAAATGGTATTGCTGGGTCCTTCGGAGATTGATTCTCAATTTTCTGAGAAACCGCCATATTGCATTCCAAAGTGGCTGAACAAGCTTACAATCCCACCAACAATGGAGGAGTGTTCCCCTTGTTCCACATCCTCTCCAACATAGGCTATCATCTGTGCCTTTTATCTTAGTCAATCTAACAGGTGTTAGGTGGTATCTCAAAGTTGTTTTGATTTGCATTTCTCTGATGACTAAAGATGAAGAGCACTTTTTCAGGTGCCCTTCAGCCATTTCTTAGTTCCTCTGCTGAGAATTCCCTTTTTAGATCTGAATCCCATTTTTTGATTGGATTATTCAAGGTTTTGGGCTCTAGATTCTTGAGCTCTTTATATATATTAGAGATCAGTCCGCTATCACTTGTAGGAATGGTGAAAATCTTTTCCCATTCTGTAGGCTGTGGTTTTGTCCTATTGACAGTGTCCTTGGCTTTGCAGAAGTTTCATAGCTTCAGGAGACCCCACATATTGATTGTTGGTTTTAGTGTCTGTGCCACTGTTGTTATATTTAGGAAGTGGTCGCCTCTGCCAATTCATAGAAGTGTATTTCCCACTTTCTTTTCTATCAAGTTCAAAGTGGTTGGGGTTAAGTTGAGGTCTTTGATCCACTTGGATTTGAGTTTTGTGCAGGGTGACAGGCTCAGATCTGTTTGCATTTTTCTACACACTTCCATCCAGCTATGCCAACACCATTTGTTAAATATACTATCTTTTTTCCATTGAATGTTTTGGGCCTCTTTGTCAAAGATCAGGTGTTCATAAGTTTTTGAGTTTGTGTTGGGATTTTGATGGGCAGTGCATTGAATCTGTAAACTGCCTTTGGTAGAATTGCCATTTTTAATATGTTGATCCTACCAATCTAGGAACATGGGAAAGCTTTCCATTTTCTGATATCCTCTTCAATTTCTTTCTTCAATGATTTAAAATTTTTGTCAAATAGGTCTGTTACTTCTTTGGTTATAGTTACTCCAAGGTGTTTAATACTATTTGCAGCTATTATGAAGGGTAATGTTTCCCTTATTTCTTTTTCAGCTCTTCTATCTTTAGAGTATAGAAGGGCTACAGATTTCTTTGAGTTAATCTTGTATCCTGCTACATTGCTGAAGGTGTTTATCAGCTGTAGCAGTTCCTTGGAAGAATTTTGTGGGTCACTTATGTATACAATCATATCATCTGCAAATAGAGATAGCTTCACTTCTTCTTTTCCCAATTTGTATCTTCTTAATCTCTTTTCGTTCCCTTATTGCTTTAGCTAAAGCTACGAGAACTATATTGAATAGATACGGAGAGAGAGGACATCCTTGTCTAGTTCCTGACTTTAGTGGGATTGCTTTGAGTTTTTCTCTATTAAGTTTGATAATGGCTGCCCGGTTCTTGTAACTTACCTTTATTATATTTAGGTATTCTCCCTGTATACCTGATCTGTCCAGGGCTTTAACCATAAAGGAGTGTTGGATTTTGTCAAAGGCTTTTTCTGCATCTAAGGTTATGATCATGTGGTTTTGTTCCTTTAGTTTGTTTATATGATGGATAACATTTACAGTTTTTCGTATGTTAAACCAGCCCTGCATTTCTGGGATGAAGCCTACTTGGTCGTGGTGGATAATATGTTTTATACATTGTTGTATACAGTTGGCCAAAATTTTGTTGAGAATTTTTCATCAATATTCATGAGGGAAATTGGTCTGTAGTTCTCCTTCTTTGTTGTGTCTTTGAGTGGCTTGGGTATTAGGGTGATTGTGGACTCTTAAAAGGAATTTGGTGATATTCCTTCAGTTTCTACTGTGTGAAATAGTTTGAGGAGTAACAGTAGTAATTCCTCTTTGGATGTCTGGTAGACTTCAGCACTGAAACCATCTGGACCAGGGCTTTTATTTTTGGGGAGGTTTTTAATGGCAGCTTCAATTTCCTTAAGGGTTATAGGCCTGATTAGGTAATTAATCTGATCTTCATTTAATTTTGGTAGATGGTACCTGTCCAGAAAGCTGTCCATTTCTTCTAGGTTTTCCAATTTTGTGGAATACAGATTTTCAAAATATGATCTGATAATTCTCTGTATTTCCTGGGGGTCTGTTGTTATGTCCCCCTTTTCATTTCTGATTTTGTTCATTTGAACACTCTCTCTCTCTGTTTTTTAATTAGTTTGGCTAAGGGCTTATCTATCTTGTTAACTTTCTGAAAGTACCAACTCTTAGATTCGTTGATTCTTTGTATTGTTCTTTTTGTTTCAATTGTATTGATTTCAGCTCTAAGTTTGATTATTTCCTGCTGTCTACTCCTTCTAGGTGAGTTAGCTTCTAATTGTTCTAAGGCTTTCAGCTGCGCTTTTAGGTCTCTAGTGTGGGATTTCTCAAGGTTTTTCATATAGGTATCTAGCGCTATGAATTTTCCTTTTAAGACTGCTTTCATTGTCTCACAAGTTTGGATACGTTGTAGATTAATTTTCATTGAATTCTAGGAAGACTTTGAAATCTGTCTTAATTTCTTCCTTGACCCAGAGATGGATCAGCTGAGTGCTGTTGAGTTTCCATGAGTTGGTTGGCTTTCTTTGGGTTTTGATGTTGTTACACTCTAACCTTAGGCCCTGGTGGTCGGATATGTTACAAGGGATTATTTCCACTTTTTTGTATCTGTTGATATTTGCTTTATGTCCAATTATGTGGTCAATTTTGGAGAAAGTTCCATGAGGAGCTGAGAAATATGTATATTCCTTTGCATTTTGGTGGAAGCTTCTGTAGATATCTATGAAATCCATTTGCATCATAACCTCTTTCAGACTCCTTATTTCTCTGTTGAGGCTCTGTCTGGTTGATCTATCCAGGGTTGAAAGTGGGGTATTGAAGTCTCCCACTATTAGGATGTAAGAATTGATGTGGGATTCGAGCTTTAGTAGTGTTTCTTTTACATAAGTAGGTGCCCCTATATTAGGGGCATAAATATTTAAGATTAAAATCTCCTCTTGACCAATTTTCCTGTGATGAATAGGTAGTGCTCATGTTGGTCCCTTTTAATTGCTTTTAGCTTAAAGTCTACTTTGTTAGATATTAGGTTTGCAACCCCTGCTTGTTTCTTAGTACCGTTTGTCTGGAAAATCTTTTCCCAACCCTTTATTCTAAGTCTGTGTCTGTCTTTGCAGTTGAGGTGTGTTTCTTGTAGGCAACAGAAGGATGGCTTCTGTTGTTGTATCCATCTTGTTAGTGTGTGACGTTTTATAGGAGAGTTGAGACCACTGATATTAAGAGAAATTAGGGACCATTGATTCATATTTCCTGCCATTTTTGGTGGTAACTTGTTTGTATTTCCTTTCTCTAGGGTATTCTTCTGTTGAATTATTGATTTTTTTTGTGCTTTTGTGGGTGTATCTGTGGTCCTTAGGTTGGAGTTTTCCCTCTAATACTCTCTGTAGTGTTGGATTAGTAGATAGATATTCTTTCAGTCTGACTTTGTCCTGAAATACCTTGTTTACTCCATCTATGGTGATTGATAATTTTCTAGGGTATAGTATTCTAGTTTGGCAACCATGCTGTTTTAGCATCTGTATAACTTCTGACCAAGCCCTTCTAGCTTTCATCATTTCCATTGAATAGTCAGGTGTTATTCTGATGGATCTGCCTTTATATGTGAGTTGGCCCTTTTTTTTGCAGCTCTTAAAATTTTTTCTTTGTCCTGTATGTTTTGTGGCTTGATTATTATGTGGCGCGCTGACTTTTTGGGAGGGTCATATCTATTTGGTGTTCTGTAAGCTTCTTGTATCTTTATAGGCATTTCCTTCTTCAGGTTAGGAAAGTTTTCTTCTATGATCTTATTGAAAACATTATCTGTGCCTTTGAGCTGGTATTCTTCCCCTTCTTCCTTTCCTATTATTCTCAAATTAGGTCTTTTCATGGTGTCCCAGATTTTCTGAACATTTTGAGTTATGGCTTTTTTAGTTTTACTATTTTCTTTGACTGATATATCTATTTGAGCTACCGAATCTTCCACTTCAGAGATTCTATCTTCCATCTCTTGAACTCTGTTTGTTATGCTTGTATCTGTGGTTCCAGCTTTTTTCTTCAGGTTTTCTATTTCCATCTTTGCCTCATTTTGTGCCTTTTTTATTGCTTCCATTTCAGCTTTTATTTCAGCTTTTAGTTCCTGGCATGTTTCTTTCATATATTTGTTCATCTCTTCCAATTTTTTGTTTGTATTTACTTCTATTTCTTTAAGGCTATTTTTCATATCTTCTTTGAGAGCTTCGATGATCATCAAAAAGGAATTTTTGGTGTTGATTCCTTCTGTTTCCTCTTCATTGCTCAGTTCAGGTCTTGTATTTGTAAGATCACCATTCTCTTCTGGTGTTACCATGTTGTTCTTTGTATTATTATGTAATTATTTGCACTGACGTTTGCCCATGGCTTCAGTGGTTCACTATTAGATAGCTCCTGGTCAGTTGTGGCACTCAGGCTTATGTGCCTCCTGTCACCTCTCTGGGCAGGGTCTGAATCTACCCTTCAGAGACCCCAGACGTTATATATTCGCTTGGTTTGAGGTGGCGGTGGGTAGTCATGCAAATTCCCACAGTAGCAGCTGTGGGTATGGTGACAGGCAAACTTTATCTGCACCTTTTACAGAGTTCGCTGGGGCTTACTCTGCAGACAGCACCTGGTCCCGGAAGCGGAACAGAAACTGATGGGAGCTCAACTCTCCCTCCCTGGCTGGGATATAGACACTTGGGCCTGGTGACCCCTCCTCACCTTTGGGTGGGGTCTGAGTTTGTCCTTCAGGGACCCCTGTAGTTATCTCTTTGCTCAGTTGGAGTCCAGTTGGGTAGCCCTGCAAATTCCCTCAGCAGGAGCTGTGGGTATGGTGACAGACAGAGTTTATCTGCCCCTGCTACAGATGCACTGGGACTCTGCAGACAGCACCTGGTCCCGCGTATTATAACATTTTATTAGAATGTTTTACATATTGCAATCTGATGGAAACAGTGTTATTAGATATATGAACTGATGGCCATTCGCCATAACAATCTATTTAATTCTTCATAAATAATTTACATTGCCTAATGAGATGGGATTGGCTATTTTAATCTATATTTACTGAGTGGAATAGGTTTTGTGTAAATTAACTTCTTAAAGACATATTCTTTCCAACAAATGAAAAATTATTTGCATATAATCCAACTGCATGGTACTTTTAAATACCTAAATGATAGTACCTGAATACAATATTATATTTAAAATATTTAAATTTTTGGAATAGAAAATGTAATTTTTTAGTCTCCAAATGTGTTACAAAGCTATTAATGTTTCCTGTGAGAGGAATAAAATCATCCATTTGCATCATTTTCACAGTTTTTTTTAAAAAGAGTACTTTAAATTTATTGAAAAAATGTTTTAATATAATTCTAAAGAATCCAATCTGTCTAAAAGCTAAAGTATTGGAAACATACATTCAAGTGAAAGTAGATTTTATTTGATTATTTATTGTTCACCCATTATGTGAATATAACTAGTAGGAAATTTATTGTAATTACAGATTATTTGCTGACAAAGATTTAGCTAGGCACTAATGGCAAACACCTTTAATCCCTACACTCAGGGAGACAGGCAATTGGATCTTTGTGAGTTCAAAGATAGCCTGGTCAGTGAGTTCCAGAATAGCCAGGGCTACACAGAGAAATTCTGTCTCAAAATAACCAAAAAAAATAATAGTTTTAAGAAAACATATTGTTGAACCCAATTGTTTGTAATTTGGAGGTTTTAGAAATTTAATGCTGAAGGATACAAATTATTTAATACTTACTGAACTGAAATGATTATAATGGTCCTGCCAGCAGGAGTGAGATTAGAAACAAGACAGACTTCAAATTTGAAGTTAACACCACAAATTTAATAATTTTTGGCAAAGTAAAAAATTATCTAACAGGAAGAGCATATTTTATATCATGAAATGTTTTTCGATGTTTTCATTTCATCATGGCCCAGAACATTCAGAAAAACTTAGTTTATTGCTGCAAAATTATGTGACAAGTGTACCTCTTGTCAGGAGAAATACAGGCTTTCTAGTGTTTATAATTTTATTCCATGTGATGATGCAGCCCTCAATCAGGTTAAGTCTTTATCTCTCAGATAATTCTCTCTCTAAATGTCCTATGGGCAGGCACAGGGAAAGTTTACTTCAACCTCCTAAGGATTCTAAATCTTTACATGTGGATAGTGAATATTAACTACCACTAGTAATGATATCACAAAGTTTTAAGATTATGTGACTATTCACCTGGTAAAAGTCAACAGTTTTTCATTTTAACTCTTCCTGACCTCAGACTCAAATGTACATAATAGATTTTAAATGGTAATAGAATTTATTAAGTCAACTTGTACTATAGAGTAGTCTTCATGAGTTCTTAATATGATCAGGCAACCTTGCTACATATGTTAGTGCTTCCTACCTGACGTTAAGCCCCATTTTGGCAAATGACATGTTTTTCAAAACAGTGACTGATTTCCAGATATTAATGAACACATTTGTCTAAGATGAACTATAATTTAATTGTTTTTATTTGTTAAATTGCATAGAATGAAGCATATAGTTTACTTCTATAGATTTACAAAATTCATTGGATTGCACTGTAAGGAAAAAAGCTATCACAGAATAAATTAGTATTTTTAAACATCACCATAGACTCAAAGGCTTGTCTTTTATTTTAAGCATAATGCATATATATTCTTTATCTTATTTTTTGCCAAATGATGTAAATATTCCTTAAAATAATAAGAAGAATTGGTTAATTTAGTATAGCTCAGTAAATAATGTAAGTCTTAAGTAAGAGAGAACCAGACAGAGAAATAACAGAAGCCAGGTATTTAATGTCATCACAAAAATGAGACTACTCAGAATACATTAGGTGAGTTAAATGGCCACCTATTATGATGATCAACAATCCTGAAATCTTTTACTTTTTTTTTTTTCACACAAGTTTTCTCATCCTTACCCTGGCTGTCCTGGCACTCACACTATAAACCAAGCTGGCCTTGAACTCATAGAAATCACTTTCCTCTGCCTCCCAAATTCTGGGATTTCAGGCATGGTCCACTACCACCCAATTCTTTCACTCTTTTTCCAATAAGATGATTTTACTTCACAATTATTAAAAAAAATTATAAATAAAGACATAGGAGAAATTAAAATGAACCCAGTGAACGGAGCAAACTATAGAAACTTTGTTTATGTATTTATAATCAATGACAAATATAAAGTATGTTCAAATTGAGATCAGCATTATAAACACACAAATAAGCAAAAATTTAAAGATGATACATCAAAGGAGTTTAAACTTTTATTACTAATATAACTAGAAAATTAAAAAAGTCCTGGGGGTTGTCTGGTGAGGCTTTGGGGGACTAAATGCTATTTGTGTAAAAGTTGGCTTCTGTTGCTGTTTGAATTGTGCCTGAAAAAAAGCCAAGAGCTTCAGAATTTTATGTTAGGAAATGAAACTTTCAGAGCAACTCAGCAATCACAGGTGTGTGCTACCTTCTTGCCAAAGACCTGTATTTTATGAATTTTAAATTGCTCTGTTTAATTGCCCCATTTTAGCAAATGAGATGTTTTTCAAAACAGTGAGTGATTTCCAAATGTTAATGAAAACATTTATCTAAAATGAACTAAAGTTTAATTGTTTTTATTTGCTAAATTGCATGGAATGGAACATATAGTTTACTTTTATGAAATTATTAAATGCATTAGATTGAACTCTTAAGGAAAAGCTATCACATAGAATAAATTAGCATTTTTTAAAACACCACCAGAGACTCATAGGCTTGTCTTTTGTTTTAAGCATAAGGCATATACATAATGCCATCAATGTGATATAGATTAAAATTTTAAAAGCCCTTTTCTTTTTCTTTAATCTAGTCTTCAATCAACACTCTGATGATGTATTTATGTATTTATTTGTAAATGTATTCATTTATTCTCTCACATAATACATCCCAATCACAGCCTCCCATTCCTCTGCTCCTCCCAATCTCCCCTTTCACTTTGCCTTTCCTTCAGATTCGTTTCCTTTGTTTCCTGCCAGAAAAAAGCAAGCTTCCCAATGATATCAACTAACTCAGCACTTTTAAATAATGTGTTCAGTTCATTTCATGAAACTGCATTTTCTGTCTTACCACTTACTGATTAGCATGATACATTCTTACAAATACATAGTAGCTAAATCTTGCCATTTTGTCTTTGAGGTTTTCTGTTAGAACACAATCACCTTTCTCTGGCTCTGTTTTCTTTGCAAAAAGTTGACTTTTGCAATTATTTTCTCTTTTGTGCAAAATCATCAAGCCTGATTTCTGCCACAAGAGATCAAACAACTGGGCCAGAGAATCCATGTCATGTATCCCATATTCTCTGATTTGGTGACCATCATCATCAAGTGCATCTCAGTGGATTCATTTCCCTAAAAGTATATGTTTTATTGATCCTAGAACCCATTGTTGATCCCACACAATGACTCCCTTGATTAACAATGACAAATCCCCTCACCAGGTAGAACTGGTTTTCTACAGTTACTATTCAAAAATATATGTATGAAACTAAATGTATAAAGTTTAGATCTTAATTACTGATAAAATACTGATTATTATAAGAATAAAATTAAAAAGAAAAAGTCTTTTGTTGCTCATCTTAAGGACACAGGCTAAGATTTCATTTTGTCACTCATCATATGACAGGCAATTAAATCAGACTCATTAGTTGGAAAGTCCCACTGGACATTCTATTTCACAAAGTGATCAAATAAGTAGATACTATGATCCACTTTAGAATTGTTTATTATATACTCACTAATTTCTTTGGGATAATTTTTATGCATCTAGTCTCTAGTGTAGATTACTCTCCAGTGTAGGTTAATAGATTGTTCTGTTATTTTATAACAAACATTTTTTAGAGTATTTTCTATAATCTTGTTTTAGCATTTGCACTTACACTATCCAGCTTTAGGATTCAGCTGTTAATACTTGAAAATCTGCAAAGATGGGTAAACTTCAGAGGTTAATTTGGAAATAAAATGTCCTCTTTCCTATTTTATTTCCCTATCTTTAGGTTTTGCATAGATCTTTAAGCACTTGAAAATTCTGGTCTTAACATTATATGTATTTAAATAGATGTTAGGTGGGTTCTCTGATGTTCTATAGTATTATGAATATACTGTAAGTTCATATTCCTCTAGTTTTATAAGAGGTATTATTAACCAATGTTGAAATAGAATCTAGCATCTACACTGGGTACCATCTGTCAATCAGTCTGCAAATCTAAGCAGAAACAATGTACTTTCTATTGTCTCAATTATTTTGATGTTCTCATTTAATGATGACATTCATTAATGCTCTTCAATATGTACTAAAGTGAAGCATTTAAAAAAGAAATATTTTTCTCACATTAATTATCAAGTAACAAAATAGTTAGATTTTATTTTAGCTTTTTGATACCTAAGTTCTATCAAAAAATTACTGAACTGTCTTCCAAAATTTTACAAGTATTTTTCAATCACCATTCCTAAATTACGGTCAATTTATTTCCTTATTTTGGCTACTTTTTTGAATATATTCTAAGTATATATGTAAATCTCTTGCCTTTAAAAATATATACTTTTAGACTGAATATTTAATTCATTAAAACAGTAGAAACAAAACCCAGAATCTATGTATACACATGGTTTATTATATTACATTGTCACCTCATTGTAAATTTTCCTTTCAGAAACTAAGTAATAAATATTAAATGTATAATTAAATAAACAAAAGCTATATATGTATATACATATTTATGGACAACCATAAATGCTTAGTAATAATATGAATTGTCATTTTATTAATATTAATGATAATATTATTTTGAACACAATTTTTACTCAAAAATTTTATGTGTACATGTATATACATATTAAATAAAACTGTCTTATATGCTGTGAAATTGTGTTCTTGTATATTGTAAATATTTGTCACTGCTACTGGTTTAATAAAATACTAGCTGGCCAGATGGCAGACAGGAACTATGAGCAGGCCTACAAGACAAAGAAAATTCTGGGAAGAGGAAGAGCAGAACAGAGATGCCAGGCAGAAGCAGAGGAAAGAAGTCAAAAATGCTGCTTTGAGAAAAAGTGCTAAGCCACTTGGCTAATCATGGGTAAGTTAAAAAGTTAGCTAGTAATATGCCTGAGGCATAGGCCAAATAGCATTTAATTAATGTAAGACTTTGTGTGATTATTTGGGACTGCTGGTCTGAATCTTCTTGGTGGTAGGCCAGGCCAGAAACTCTTACAGCACACTTATATACAATATAATAATTAAATTTATATTTATAAATAAATAAACTTATAATATATAAATAAATGTACAAGACTTGGTTTCTGTACATTGACACTACTCTGTTAAGGTATTAGTCAAATTATGGCTTAGCTTATACAGATATAAAATACAGTTTCCCTCTTTATATTTATTATGACTTTCTACAGTTTACAATTTGCTTTTATCCCTGTGTTTCTTCTCTATTATTTCTCATTCTCTTTCTTTGGGCTTCTTTCATTCCCTCTTTTTCATTTCTGCAAGTTTTTCTTTCTTTGATAAAATGATATGATTCTTAGATTCAATGGACTATACTTGATTGTTCTATATTTCTTGTTTGTCCATACATGTATTTTGTGCTTTTACTTGGGTCTTTTTTTCTGAGAATATTCTAATTTTATAGCACAATACTTTTCTACTAATAGCTATTTTTTTTTCACCACTTAATGTTTTATACTTATAATCCTATTGGATGTTTTCTTCAAGCTGAAAAATGTCTCTTTTATTTTCTATAAAAATTTATGTGTCTTTAAGATGGTAGTTATATATATATGTATAAATATGTGTATATATATAATAACTTTATATTTTATAGATCTGGCAGCTTCCAACTCATAATATATTAAATGTTGTTTAATATATATATATAGTTATCTTTAGCCCTTCTTCTATCTACATATTATTTAGACTTTTAGTTATATGGTTCTACATTTTTGATTTTCACAGATTGCTGTGTCTTCACTTTCTTTATAAAAAACACATGACCTAGTTTTATCTATCATTGATTCCTAGCTTTCTTTCTTTATCTTATTTTCAGAGACTACAGTTTCACATGACTTTGTTATAAGAACTTCAGGTAACCAGTATAGGAGGACATAAAAATTATATGGATTTCATTCACAAATCATAAGACAACTAAGCTCAGATTCTGAATTAAATCACAATGTGAAACTGGATATATATACAAATATGTATATATTTTGCATCATTTTAATACATATATATACACATGTTTTATATATAATAAGTATTTAATGTTTATTTTATATATAAAATAAGTATTACAATCCAGACAAACATGATACTTAAAAATCCCAGACAACGTACATGAAGTATATTCCATTCACTTTAGTGTCTCAGGATACTGGTTATAGTAAAAAGGTTCTTATTATGCAGGAGCAATAATCTTTTCCATAGAGCACTTGCAAATCATTTCCTGACATTTTATGTGTTTATTGTTCAATATTGTGTTTGAGAACATAAAAGAATGATGTTACATATGAAAGATACTGCTTTTTTATGAAAAATAAAAAAGTTATTGAGATGGTACATTTTATATTTTATTTGATGAACTAAAACTGATGATCTATAAGATTAAGGAAAAGCGTAGACTAAAGTAATAATTGTCTTATGCTAACAGGAGAATAGAAAGTCACACGGAAGGTGCTTATTGCTATTTCAATCTATCTCAAGTTCTTATTCAGTCATCTACAAAATTATTCATCCAGATCTAATATCTTAACCAATATATGTATAAAGTTCAAAAGAAAAATACAGAAATATAACAAAGTCTCAAGTAGTTTTTTGAAAAGAATCCAGCTATTTTATCTAGTTTTAATGGTTAAAAGGATTTAATAGTTTATTAAACAAATGTCAACATCCTTCATTCCCATACCTATAGCAATCAGGAGAGGGGTCTATCACTTTGCCTGGACCAAAAGTAGAGGTGGTCCTGGTGTGAGTGCAGGAGAGTCCTAACAGAATCTGAGAGCAGAAGAACTAGCTCTGCTCCTTGCTGTAGGCTACACTGGGGGATCTAGCTGAGGTCTTGTTGGAAAGCTTTCTATGGTAGTGATAATGAGGTATAGCTGGCAGTCTAGCCTAACCAATCCATCTCACTCCAAGGCCCATAAGTAAGACTAACACTCACTGAATCTGTAAACTGTTGGTATATGTGAAGGGGACCAACGTATAGATGCAAAATTGCAGGATTTCATGATATAGAGTAACAACATGTTATCCCAGCCCCTGAGAGAGCAGATTATTAATAGTTGTAGCAAAAGCCAGAGGCTTCAAACCAGACCAGTAACTCATAGCAACAAACACTTACCAGTAAAGATGAATTAACTAAGGAATAAAATGTGTGACCAACATGGCCACACAACAGCCACCACATGAGATTCTTTTCTTTGTTATTTTGTTGTTGTTAGGTTGCTTTTTTGTTTGTTTGTCTTTTGCTTGGTGTTTAGTTTGATTGTGGTTTTGGCTTTTCTTTTATTTATTTATTTATCTATTTATTTATTTTTGTTTTTACATTTTACATAGCAACCACAGTCCTCAACCCCCAACCATTCTATAGAGAGGGTAAGGCTTACCATGGAGAGTCAACAAAATCTGGCTTACCAAGTTGAGGCAAGACCCATTTTCTTTCTCCTACATCAAGTCTGAGCAAGATATCCCTTTATAGACAATGGGCTTTGAAAAGACAGTTCATGCACCAGGGATAGATCCAAGTCTAACTGCCAGGAGCCCCACAAACAAGTCAAGGCACACAACTGTCACGAACATTCAGAGGGTCTAGTTTGGCCACATGCAGTTTTTCCAGATGCCAGGTCAGAGTCTTTGAACCCCGACTAGCCCTGGTCAGCTGTCTATGTGCTTTTCTCCATCATGATCTTGACCCCTTTTTCTGATATAAACCACCCTTCCTCTCTTTGACTAGACTGGGTGCTTGCAGCAGTGCTTAGCTTTGGATCTCTACATGTGATTCTATCAAATACTGAATGAAGATTCGATAGTGCCAGTTAGGATGGTCATCAATCTGGCTACAGGTGAAGAAGTACAATTTGGGCAACTTCTCAGCTATTGCTAGTAGTCTTAGCTGGGATCATCCTTGTGATGTGGATGTGATAGTGTGCATTATAACTCCAGGACTCTCTTGGAAGAGCTATGCCAATGTTTGTGAGTTTGAAGTCCGTGTAGTTTACAATGAGAGTTCCAGGCCAGCCAGGACTATATTGTGAGGACCTCGCTGAAAAGATGAGACAAATAACAAAGACAACAAAACTTTATTCAATTTGTGTGTGCCTAATTAAAATACACTTGAAAGCACCTTAACTGCATTCCATATTGTTATTTTTTTTTTACTTTTATTGATTCTTTGTGGTTTTTACATGGTACATTCTGATCTCTCCTATCTCCCATCTCCTTATATCCCACCTTTACTCTTGCAAACTCATCCAAAAACCCTCGTGGCTTGACTGTGGGTGATTCTTCTCTGATATTCTAGGCTTGTTTTATTAAATATAAAATAAATCACCACAAAGAATCCCAAATTTTAAGTTTTAAATTTAAAACAAGACCATATTTAAAAGTTTAGTCAATATATAACTTTATTTCATCAATATTGCCCTTATTTTAATAATAAAAGCAGGCCTATGTTTATATTAATCTACTGTATGAGGCTCTACACTTTAATAACCTACATTTTTCCTTATAAACATTGACTTTTGTCACAATTGCTATAGGGAAATGATCTGCAAAATTGACCTTTTGATCCTAAGAAGAAGTATAACTTACTCTCCTAGCCAAGGATCCGGGTAAAACTGAACTGAAGAAAAAGAGTGGTTTATAATCTTTTGATTGAGGACACTATGCTGGTTGGTATTTGGTAACTTGGCACAGAACTTAGCCACCTGAGAAATGAAATTTTCAACTGAGGAATTGCCTTCGTCAGATTGGCAGTGGACTGAAGCCCGAAGTTTCTGGCCTATCCACTCCACGGTCCAAAGGAATCTTTCCCACCTGTGGTCCCACAGTCATTTATAAAATAATTACTCTGTATTAATTACAAACTGTTGGGTCTATGGCTCCGACTCCTTACCAACTACCTCTTACAACTTAACTCATTCTTTTTATTGTATGGATTGTCACATGGCTCTATGGTTTTACCTATATTCCATTACATCTTGCTTTTTGGTTTGCCACCTACAGCGTCTCTGTGTGACTCAGCCTTCTCTGTCTTTTCTCTGTCTTGATTGGACACCTGCCTTTAAGCTGCCTTGCTGTAGACAAAAACAGTCTCTTCACTAACAAATGGCAACAAAATATATTCACAATATATAGAAAGACATCCCACTACAGTGGTGAAATCAAAGATGCATATTCTTGATTAATAATTGATGTGAGGTGAAAGGTTTACTAATTCATGCAAGCTAGAGTAGATAATGCTACCCCTGGGTATGGGATCCTCAATTGTACTTTAAACAAGCTAAGACACCTATGGAGAAAACCATTAAAGAAAATTTTACCATAGACTGTTTCACTTCCTGCTTCCAGGTTCCTGCCTTGAATTCTTTCTCACATCCATTGTTGATGAGACATAAACTATAAGCTAAAATAAAGTCTTTCTTCCTCAAGCTACTTTTGAGACCTATTTTTTCACAACAACTGAAGCAAACTAGAACAAAATTGGAACTGGGAACAATGAGGTATTGCTGTGATGCTCTTGAACAGGTTGATTATAAAAATGTTTAGAACTTTGGGCTAGACATGTTCAGAACTTACTGAACTGTTGTAGAGGATGTTGGAGGATAGTAATGTGAAAGGCTGTGCATGTGAAATTCCACAGGTAAACAAAGACTTTATAGTGACATTTTGAATTAAAAATCTGTGATTTTGACTCTTGTGTAAGTTTTATAATACACCTGCTACTGAAAAAGTTATTTTTCTATTTTTTTAAAAAATATTCCTGTGACAATAATAGATAATGTGTTGTATTAGCTCACTCTCTTTGGAAACTTCAGTATTGTGCAATGGAGGATTAACCTTTGCCAAATGAGACAATGATTTGTAAAAATAAATAAATAAATAAATAAATAAAATAACCTCTTAAAGACTGAAAAAAAAATCTGTGATTTCTAGGTAGCAAGGATTGTAATAGCAACTTAATTAATTAGTATAATTGAGGTGAGATAATATGTAAATTACTTCCTTGAGGTCATCACACAGAAGCTGTGGCTTAGGGGTGACCAAGGCTACATCTCCAGCTGGTATCTCAACTTGGAGATGTATATGAGATTACAGAAACTAGCTTTGAAACATGGAGAGCAGTTGAGGCTTTATCCCTTTTGCAAAGCTGTAGTCTGTAAAGATAGGGCCACAGGTCATTTGTGAAGTTGCATTTCCAGATGAATTGAAATGACAAAGTTATGGATAGAAGCCATGGTTTGGTGTCATGAGGGGATTCAGACGAAGATACCATCTCCAGTGCAATGGAGACCTCAGCATTTTAAGACACCATGAGCACAGAACATCCAAAAGAGCCAGTGGCAAGTATGGAGTTAAGCCATTTTACCTATGATAATAGATACAGACATGTAATGGAGAAAACATAACTAAAGAATTAGCCTCAAGTTACATAATTTGCTTAGAAAATTGAGGAAGCCATGAAAAGGAGATGAGTAAGCAGTGTTTCTCCATAATCTCTGCATTCAGCTTCCTTCCTAAAATCCCTGCCACGAATTTTCTTGATAACCTATTGCAAAAATATATAGTTATTTTTATTTCAAACTGCCCATCATTTCTGTTTCAATGGCTAAAACATACATTTATCACTTAGGATGTTTCAATGTCCTATATGTGGAGGTATTTGTTTGTTTGTTTGTTTACTTTAATCAGATGAGCGCCTTGGCATTTCCATCATTGGATCTCCACTGAAACCTAGATTTCATCTTCATGCCCTCATAGAATCATCTGCATGCACATCTTCACAGGTATTTTAACTCTGTCTACAATCCCTGGCATTCATGGTTATCTGGAAGCAAGAAAAATGAACAATCCAGACTTAAAACTTGCATCATTCTCCATGTTTGTCTTCCATCTTAGGCTTGATTCTTACCGTCTTAGACCATAAAAGCAGCATTTTGTGCTGGAGAAATTACAGTACAGAATTAAAAAATTCTTTAGACAATTTTTTATAAATTAGGTGTTTAGTTTGTGTAGGGTCTAGTTCTGAGAAAATATTTCCAATCTGGACTAGGAGGATTATCTGTGATGTCACCAATATCTTTACCAAATACTACCTTTTCTTCTTCAGCATAATCTGACTGCAATCTAATCTGTCCAGTGCTGTCTTTCTCTCCTAACTACACACTTCTTATTTCTTTCTGCTCCTCTTGTCACTCTTTCTTCCAGTAGAGGTAAACATTCTAAAAGTTTTACCACCCATGTATAACACCATTACCTGAGAACTGAGGGCTCAAACACATTTAGCATATAAAGAACAGTTTTTATTCACCTTTATATTGATTAATTATAGTTAGCAATGTACACTGGAAATCCAAAAAATAAAATCAATTTCTGATGTTCTTATCACATGCATAGATATACAGGCCAGTAATTAGATGGAGGAGCAACACTCCTCCATTGTTGGTGGGAGTGTAACCTTGTTCAGCCACTCTGGAATGCAGTATGGAGGGTTCTCAGAAAACTGGGAATCACTCTCCCCAAGGATCCAGCAATACCACTATTGGGCATATACCCTAAAGGCATACATTCACACCTCAAAAGTATCAGCTCAACTATGTTCATAGAAGCATTATTTGTAATAGCAAGTCCCTGGAAACAACTTAGAAGCCCCTCAACTAAGGAATGGATTAAAAAAAACTGTGGTACATCTACACAATGGAGTACTACTCAGCTGTTAGAAGAAATGATATCCTAAAATTTGCAGGCAAATAAATGAATTTGGAAAATATCCTCCTGAGTGAGGTATTACAAACCCAGAAGGATAAGCAGGGGATGTACTCACTCATTAGTGGACTTTAAGCAAAAGCATCTTATTTCATTAAAAGATGATGGGTGAATAAAGTAATTTAAAACACACACACACACACACACACACACACACATCTTCTTGTTTGACTGTAGAAAGGTTGCTTAGCAGGAATTTGTGGTAGCCATAGTGTATCTGTGGGCATGAGCTGTAACCTGGTATGCTTTCTTTTAACTGTAGCTGAGCCTAACCTGGCTTGAGGTACTTTAGATCTTATTTTTTATGTCCATGTATTTTAGAGAAAAGAGACACAGAGAACAGTGTTTTTTTTTCATTATTTCAAGTTTTCATTATTTCATTATTTCATTATTTCATTGTTTCAAGTTAGTTGAACAAACTAACTTCAACTATTGTTAAATTTGAAGCTGTGTTTATCAAGTTTCTCCCTGTGAGATATCTTCAATGCTGCATCTTTTAAAAAAAATTCCATACAAATGTGTCTTCTATATAGTTATAGGTGTTGATAAATAAATAAATAAATAATAAATATAATAAATAAAAGGAATAAAAAAATGAAAGGAGAATAAAAACTAATCTGCTGATTTGTGATGTACTTAATATATATATATGTATATACATTTATCTATTAAGAATATAATATATTATACATTACATTATATTTCTGTGTATAATAATTTGTCTTCTTTTTTTAAAATATTTTTTATTATATTACGTGCATCGGTATTTTGCTTGCATGTCTGTGAGGGTGTCAGATCTTGAAGTTAGAGACAGTTGCTAGCTGCCATGTGTGTGCTGGGAATTGAACCCAGGTCCTCTACAAGAGCAGTCAGTGCTCTTAACCACTGAGCCATCTCTCCAGCTCCGATAATTTGTCTTCTTAAAATGTTTTTTCTCTAACTTCTAAAATACTTTCTGTTTATCTCCCTGATAATTCTAGTTTTGATGCTTAAAATGCCAGTTTCTAAATGACATCAATGTTGGAATATTATTCTTAAATCCTCTGTTCTTCCAATTCAGTTTTCTATTTCTTCCTATCACAGCCTTTTTTTCAACATCTATGACATTGGTAACTCAACATAATTTTGTTCTGCATCCCTGAAATTTACATTTAAAAATCTTACATATGTCTCAATGATCTATTGTATGGTAATTTTGATCAAGGTTTTGAACTTCGATTCTCTTCATCCATTACGTATTTCTCTCTACTTTTCTTGCTATGCTTCATCAACATTCCCATTATTAGATATGTGTTTGCATTCTAATGGGAGACAAAAAGTATATGAATCTGTGTGGCTGGGAAAGAGGGAAATATCTGGGAGGACTTGGGGGAGAAACAAGTGTAATCAGGATATACTGTAGCAAAAAAATCAAATTTTCATAAAAATAAAAAAATTCCCCTTAGAATTCTGTGGACACACATGTTTCACTGTGTTATTGAATCATCATTCTGCTCAAAGCAGCCATTAAATCATAAAAATTTAAAGTCAAATCTCAAAGAATCCCCTTCACTTTTCATGTGGCAAAAACACTAGCATGATTCATCAATATCAATATATTCTCTCAAATATTCAACATCTACAATGATTTCCTAGCTGTGTTCTATTTTTTGTTACATTGTAACTTAGTTGATTTGACTACACTTGATACAGTTGCTTCCTCATCATATCATAACATGAGATCCTATGATATTGAAGATTTCATTTGCTTTCCAATCAATTAGTCTAGAATTGAAACTGTGTGTGAGCCCTCATTTCCATCGGCTTTCCCTCATCATCTGCACAAAAACTGAATGCTTCAATTTCTAGAGGTCTGTAAAATAATGTAAATTTTTCAGACTGTGTTTCTAGTTGTATCTGTTGATTCTTGATAGAGACTATTTATGTCTCTACTTAATTATAGTTTCTAATACATTATCCTGCTTTAGTAAAAAGAAAGTGAGATATGACTATATTCTTGCAAAAAGTATTTATAAAATAAATAAATTCATATCACTAGATGACACACTTTCATAAAAATGGAACATCTTCCCTCTGACCAAGAACCTAGCATGCTCTGTGGTCTCATAAACCACCTCTGACAAGGGCTGTGATGTGACTGACATTCCTATCGGATTTCTGTGAAGGATTTAAAAAATAGTTTTTACACAATCATAGATATTTGTTTTTCTTCAAGTGCCTTGAGGATCATCATATCTCCTAACTCACAAAGACCTGCCTAACAAAAGGTATTTTATTTCTATTGAACTCCTGTCATACCCCATTGAGAAAGTTAGCACAAATAGCAGTCTATGATTGTCTCAGAGAGTCAAAACAATCACAGTACAAAGAATTCACTCCAGGTTTTCATCATTTTTATATTTTTCAGTATATTTTTATATTTTTCAGTTTAAATAAACTTGTCAAATTCTTGAACATGCAGCACAAAGTATAAGGATTGAACTATGTTGTTATTTTCATACTTTATATTTGAAGCATGTAATCTAAAGAATAAAAATTAAGCATTTTGTCCATGAACAAAATTTCTGTAATTGTATCATTTATTATGGTATTTAGGAGGAAAACAAAATTGTTTGCTTCCTAGATTTAATTTTGAATATTCTTCAAATAATATTCACTATCACTGTAAAATAGTAATTAAAGAGGCATTTATCACTTGTGGTTTAATGTAAATATAAAGAAGTCTAATATAAAGTAATAAATTATAAAGATTAGAATAGTATAGTAAAAAGTCTTGACTTAAAACAAGTGTATATATCCACATTAAATTTGTACATGATATTTAGTAACAGAATTTGACTATATTAGGTCATTGTTTAGAGGAGAACTTCTGTTGTTTCTCTCAAAGCCAATAGTACATATGATTACTTTTTTAAACAAATAGCCTCTCAAATTTTTTTTATTACAAATTCGTGTTTCTTGTGGCCTCTATAAAAAACAAAAATTATCTTTGAGGGAAGTATGTCAACTGTTGATAACGATGAAACATAAACCTACTGTTTTGAGACATGTAGTATATTCTCTTCACCCATCCTATATTTGCCTTACTAACATTGACCTCTTGAAGAGATAGGGCATTGTTGCAACTACTTTAAAAACAATCACAAGCGTTCTTTTTTGGGGGGCCACAAGTTTCTGGTAAGAAATATAGCTAAAAGGATTTGATCTTATCAACTTTGGGTCTAGTCATATACTTGGGACAAATGTTGGGTGTGAAGGAAGCTCATTCATTATGCAAGATGAGAAATGAAGAGAATGAGGTTTAGGGAACAATGTGATGACTGTAATTTAGTTATTTCAGAAATAGTACCTCAAAATATTAGTTCTGGATGGACTCGACTTTCACCTTGGAAATTTGCTGTGGCTCTATTGCCAAGGCCACCATCCTCCATAAATGTTTTTCTTAAACTGTCTTCTTACCATCACTTAATAAAGCAATGATAAATGGTTATTTTGGCATATTTCAAGTTGTGTACTTATCTAAAATGTTGTAAATATTACAAAGTCTATTTCATCATAAATGTGATTATATATTTTCCTTATTTTCTAAATATACTAAACATTAAAAAAGGAGTATAGAATAAGTGTTGGTAAAGACAATGTACATGAGGCAAAAAAATAAGAGATGTGAGAATGTAAATGGGAAAACAGTGAACCAATTCAGTAGATGAGTTAGGGGTTAAACAGCCCCTACTGTGAAGTTATGATGTAACGGTTTATAAAATACTTACAAAAAGAGTAAGAAAGAGTTGACAATCAAATCAGAACAAATGCATGGATTACTTAGTCTTTATCATTATAAATAAGCCATTTGTACCTTTGAGAATATTTACTTTAATTAGGTAGTAACACATGCCTTTAAACCCAGCAAGCAGGAGACAAAGGTGGGTGGATCTCTAAGTTCAAGGATAGCCTGCTTTACAGAATGACTTTTAAAACAGCCAGGGCTACACCAGAAACCTTGTCTTGAAAAAACTGGTAAAAATCAGAGAGACAATTTTTACTTTAAAACAATCTCTTGCATGCATTAGACATGAATGATTTTAGTAACATACACATATAGCCACACATTTCGAGAGGTAAATGGAGACTCCCCACCAAATCTTTGTGAGCCTGTAATTTACTAACCTATAATTTCCAGCACTAAAATCACTATATTTTCCTCAATAAAATGATGATAGAAAATACAACCCTGAACTTAAATATTTTTTTAAGATTTAGAAAGGTGAATATTAAGTTATGCTATCTTTCTACATATAAAAAAGGCTACTTGTTCAACTCTGCAGAAATCATAATTACCTGAGAAAAGCAAGGGGTGTTCTTTATAAACTGAGCTCCTCTCTCTGTCTCTCTCTTCTCTCTCTATGTGTGTGTCCATGTCTCCTTCCCTCCCTGCCCCCTTTTCCTTCTTTCTCACTTTCTCCAGTGTGTATGCATCTGGGGGGGACTGCTGTATCCATATCTCAAAAATTAAAATTTTACTACCCCATATTACTTTGGGGTAGCCAAAATTATTCTCAGTGGTAAATATGTAAATCGGGACATGTAGTTGGCAGCAATATAAGTTGTGTAAAATATGGAGGAAAATGGAAGGGGATGGAAATTTAGGATGGGACCTGGAGACATCCATCCAGACTTCACTCTGAATATCAGAGTCCTTACAACAGTGGTGATGGTCCAGACTTCAGATCCTAGCAGCCATATCATGGCTCAAAATTGCCTCTAAATCTAGTTCCAATATAACGTGAGAGTATGCTTTCTAAGACTGCATAGCATTAAGAAGGGCTGCCTTAGTTCAAAAAGCAATTACAGAGAATTTCTCTCTACAATCATCTTATAAGTAGTACAATATCAAGTAAGTTCAAGTAATTTTTAAAGTGTACAAATAAGTAGAACTAGATTTAAAGATACACATTTGGAATTTATTCCAGAGGTGATAATTCTCTTCAAAGATAAGAAATTAGTAATTAAAGGTTGAATGACCTTAAAATTAAGTATTAGAAAATACTTCTAAGGTATGATGCAATTCAAATGTATGAAAAAAATATTCTCTGAATGCAGATGCACTTACTGACCCAAAAATGTCACAAAGAGGGACAAATGGGCCTAAAAGGTGACCAAGCATAGTGCTAGTTTGCTGATACCAGAGTGTCTTTTCTGAAAAATACAGTAATGAGAGGTATACCAATTAATTTTACAAAAACTCTTTGAGAGAAACCAGATAGAAAGCTACTGAATATCATTTTCTTGTAAATTATTATAGAACTTCGTTGAACAACTGAGAAATTTCCATTGGAAAATTGAAATAGACAAGGGATCAAAGCTAGAGAAACATGATTACATGAATGTTGTGACAGAATAAGAATAGCTTCCTAAAAACAGAAATAGATATAAACATCATATGATAATGTAGCAAGACACCTCAAATCAGAAAAACTATCTACTTAGAGATTTTCTTAGGTTTATACATACACTAGATGTAGGCTCTGGTAATGACTCAATGAATAAGTTGTCTATTGCACAAGCACCAGGGTATGAGGGTCTTAAGATCCCAAGAATTCACATAGAAGCCAAACCTTCTCATACACATTTGCAACACTGTGGGGTGCACAGACTGGTTAAGCCAGCTCATCTGATAGGGGAACCAAGATTTAGTGAGAGCATTCTTTTTTCAAAATATAGGTTGGAAGTATTAGAAAGAGACACCAACAACACATAGCCTCTCTCTCTCCCACTTTCCAGTATGTGTGTGTGTGTGTGTGTGTGTGTGTGTGTGTGCATGTGCACACACATACATAGCATACCTAGAAACATATATATATGTACATACACAAATATTTGTGTACATATATGCCTGTGTATATATGTATATTTGTATATCTTAAAATAAATAAAATATAGTAATTTCACTGGAGTATAATAACAAAAACAAGTTAAAAACAACGAAATTTTAAAAAACACTGAAAATTTTAAGAAAATTAAATTTAAACTCAGCCTATCACAGTGATATCTTCCCCAAATCTCATCATATCATATATATCATAACTTTCAAAAAAGTAGATTAAATATATCTTTTATGTTAAAATCTCACATAATTTCTCAAAGATTAATGATTTATCTTTATTAACTACGAATGTAAATTAATAAAAGAAAAAGGGGTAAGAGAAACTCTATTTAGGATGTAAAATAAATTTAATGTAATAAAAAAGAATAAACTAATTTTTACATATATATATATTATTGTGTACCTCAGTGAACTAATTCATGGTATTAAGATGACTGGTTACCTAAGTAAAAAGGTAAATGACATCCCACCTTCAAACACTCCAGTCTACAATTTTGAACCATCTGAATTATACACAGGTATAACAGTGGCACAAGAGCTGTGGTAGTATCCAACTACTATCTAGTTGAATTTATGGCCTACTCCATGAGATGAAACCCATGTATGAGTAGCCAAGAACCTGTAAGCCATGAAGTTATTAAAACCAAATAATACAATTCTGCTAAAAGGACATAGTAATAAATCAATTCCTTGAGGAATTTTGTTACACTCATAGATCTGTGCCTTTTTCGGCTATCATCAGAGAAGATTTCCCCTGCAGGGGATAGGAAAATAATACAGAGGCCACATCTGGAAATATGCTGAAAACAAGCAACCTTGAACTACTTTGTCCTAAATTGGAAGTATTCATCAACTACATCCCCAATCAGTGCTGAAGGAATTTGTTTGTTTTTTTAAAAAGCATTTTTTTACTTTATTTATTTATTTGTTTATTTTTATCTGTCTTAGTGTTTGCCTGAAACTGGGAACTGGAACTACACACAGTTGTAAGCTGCCATGTGGGTGCTGGGAATTGAATCCCGGTCCTCTGGAAGAGCAATCAGTGCTCTTAACCGCTGAGCCATCTCTCCAGCCCTGCTGAAGGAATTTGTACAGAATAGGAGAAAAATAATAAGAGCCCATAGATATGAAAGACATCATGGGAAAAAGACCTGGACAGAACATAGCAGACAGATATATCAACTTAGAGACTATGGCAGCATGCACATGGTCCACAGACTTCCAAGCCAGGCTCCAAGTGCTGAGAGACAAAGTGGACAAAAGCCTCCATTTTTACACAAACTATTTCTAGCTAACATTCACTGGCCAAAAAAAAAATTAAATTTCTCTAAAGTAGTCCTGCCATGTATATAAACTACAATTAAAGGCATATCACATGCCTGGCAGTAGATGGCCAACACCAAAATTACTAAGCGGTATTTTTGGAAATTATTTTGGCTCATAGTGCTTTGTCTGATCATTTCAATATTTTTTAACTATGCCATTTTATTTCTCTTCCCTTTTCTATCCCTTCCATCCCTGTACCCCACCTCTATTTATGGTCTCTTCTTTACTCTTGCTGTTACATATACATTTAAGGGAATAGTCATATAAGTACTACCTGCTGAGTCTACACAGTGTTGCCTGTACATATGTCTATGTTCCTAGGGCAAACCACTTTTATCATGAAGGAGTGTTAGATTTTGTCAAAGGCAATTTTAGCATCTAAGGGTATGATCATGTGGGTTTTTTCCTTCAGTTTGTTCATATGATGGATGACATTTATGGTTTTTCATATATTGAACCATTCCTGCATTTCAGGGATGAAATTTTTTATATGTTGTTGTATACAGTTTGCCAGAATTTTGTTGAGAATTTTTGCATCAATATTCATGAGGGAAATTGATCTATAATTCTCTTTCTTTGTTGCATCTTTGAGTGACTTGGGTATTAGGGTAATTGTGGCCTCATAAAAAGAGTTTGACAATATTCCATAAATTTCTACTGTGTGAAACAGTTTGAGGAGTATTGGTAGTGGCTCATCCTTGAATGTATGGTAGAATTCAGCACTGAAATTCTTAGATCTGGGCTTTTTTTTACTTGGGAGGCTTTTAATGACAGCTTCAATTTCCTTTAGGGTTATAGGTCTGTTTAGGTATTTAATCTGATCTTCATTTAATTTTGGTAAATGGTACCTGTCCAGAAAACTGTCCATTTCTTCTAGATTTTCCATTTTTGGGGAGTATAGATTTTCATATATGACCTGATAATTCTCTGAATTTCATGGGGGTCTGTGGTTATGCCGCCTTTTCATTTCTGATTTTATTGATTTGGATACTTTCTTTCTGCTTTTTGGTTATTTTGGATAAGGGTTTATCTATCTTGTTGACTTTCTCAAAAAACAACTCTTCGATTCATTGATTCTTTGTATTGTTCTTTTTGTTTAATTTTATTGATTTCAGCTCTAAATTTGTTAATTTCCTGTTGTCTACTTCTGGGTGAGTTTTCATCTAATTGTTCTAAGGCTTTCAGCTGAGCTGTTAGGTCTCTAGTGTGGGATTTCTCTAGGTTTTTCATATAGGCATTTCGTGCTATGAATTTTCCCTTTAAGACTGCTTTCATTGTATCCCTCAAGTTTGAGTACCTTGTGGATTCATTTTTTATTAAATTCTCAGAAGTCTTTGATTTCTTTCTTAATTTCTTCCTTGAACCAGAGGTGGCTTTGCTGAGTGATGTTTAGTTTTCATGAGGTGGTAGGCTTTCTGTGATTTTTGATGTTGTTGAACTCTAACTTTAGGACATTGTGTTCTGATATGGTACAAGGGACTATTTCCATTTTTTTGTATCTATTGCTATTTGCTTTATGACCAATTATATGGTCAATTTTAGAGAAAGTTCCATGTGGTGCTGAGAAATATGTATATTCCTTTGCATTTGGGTGGAAGCTTCAATAATAATTATTAAATCCATGTGCATCATAACCTCTCTTAGAGTCCTTATTTCTCTCTTGAGTCTCTGTCTGGTTGACCTATCCAGGGGTGAAAGTGGGATTAGAGTCTCCCACTATTAGGGTGTGAGAATTGGTGTGGGGTTTGAGCTTTAGTATTGTTTCTTTTATATAGATAGGTGTCCTTATATTAGGGGCATACATATTGAATGATTGAAATCTCTTCTTGACCAGTTTTTTTCTGAGATGAATAAGTAATGTTCATTCTGGTCTCTTTTACTTGATTTTAGTTTGATTCTACTTTGTTCCATACTAGAATAGCAACCCCAGCTTGTTTCTTAGGGCCACTTGCTTGGAAAATCTTTTCCCAACCCTTTACTCTGAGCCTGTGTCTGTCTTTAAGGCTGAGGTGAGTTTCATGTATGCAGCAGAAGGATGGCTTCTGTTTTTGTATCCATCGTGTTAGTGTATATCTTTTTTTTGGTGAATTGAATCCATTAATATTAATGGATATTACTGAGCACTGATAAATATTTCCTTTTATTTTTGGTGGTGGGTTGTATGTATTTCCTTTCTCTGGGTTTTCTTCTGTGGAGTTATTGATTGTTTGATGTTTCATGGGTGTATCTGGGATCCTTAGTTTAGAGTTTTCCCTCTAATTTTTTTTGAATGGCCAGATTTGTACATAGGTATTGTTTAAGTCTGACTTTGTCGTGAAATATCTTGTTTACTCCATCTATGGTTGGCAGCCTTGCTCTTTCAGTGTCTGTATAAATTTTGGCCAAGACCTCTTGCTTTCAGTGTTTCGACTGAATAGTCAGGTGTTATTCTGACTATTCAATGGGTCTGCCTTCATATTTTTTTTTTGCAGGTCTTAAATTTGTTTATTTGTTCTGTATGTTTTGTTGATTGATTATTATGTGGAGATCAGACTTTTGGGGGGAGTCAAATCTATTTGGTGTTCTGTAAGCTTCTTGTATGGTTATAGGCATCTCCTTTTTTAAATTGGAAAAGTTTTCTGCTATGTTTTTATTGAATACGTTATCTATGCCTTTGAGCTGGAATTCTTCTTCTTCTATTCCTATTATTCTCAGGTTAGGTCTTTTTATGCTGTCCCAAATTTCCTGAATGTTTTGTGTTAAGGCTTTTTGGTTTTAGTGTTTTATTTGATTGATGTATCTATTTCTGCTATTGAGTATTCCACTCCAGAGATTCTCTCTTTCTTCTCTTCGATTCTATTGGTTATGCTTGTGTCTGTAGTTTCAGCTCTTTTCTTCAGGATTTCTCTTTCTACCTTTGTCTCATTTTGTGATTTTTTTTATTGCTTCTATTTCAATTTTTAGTTCCTGGAATGCTTATGTCAATTTTTGATTTTCCTTTTCTTAGTTTTCTTTCCAGGATTTGTTCATCTCTTCTAATTTTTGTTTGTATTTTCTTTTATTTTTTAAGGAAATTTTTCATATCCTCTTTGAAGGTTTCAGTAATCTTTGTAAAGCTGCTTTTGCTGTTGTTTTCTTCTGATTCCTCTTCATTGCTCTGTTCAGGTCTTATAGTTGTAGAACCATAAGATTTTTCTGGTGTTGCCTTGTTCTTTATATTGCTATATGTATTCTTGCACTGTCATCTGTCCATGCCTTCAGTGGTTCACAATTAGTCAGCTCCTAGTCAGTTGTGGCTAGAGGACTTTTGTGTTTCTTTTCTGCTCTGAGCAAGGGGTCTGTTTGATCTTTGACTCTGCTCTGGACAGGCGACTATATTTCCAAGGCCCTCAGTCTTTATCTGATAATGCAGTTCACCTTTGAGACAAGGCCCAGTCGGGCAGGCCCTAGAGTCTTTGGTGGGTCTAGTCTGATTTCAGATGCTTGGGTGTGAGCCCGACTCCAGAGAGGAGTTCTCCAAATTGTGGCCCAGGGGGTGGTATCTGCTCACCTTTGACTCTGCTGTGGATAGGGATGGAGTTTCAAAGCCCTAGGTCCTTGTCTGATGATACAATTTGCCCTGAGATGGAGCCCTGTCAGGCGGGGCCTAGGGCTTTCTTTGACTCCCCTCTGAGTTTCAAAGCCCACTGTTCTTGTCTGGTGACACAGTTTGCCCTAGAGATGGGGCCCTGTCAGGGGAAAATAATATGTGAATTTGGGTGGCTGAGGAGGTGTGCAGGACCTGAGATGAGTTCGGGAAGGGAAAACTATGAACAGAAACTATTGTATAAAAAAATCTATTTTCAATACCAAACTATTCTAAACCTTAGAAAAATTAAAGAAATAATGAAAGGTGGGATCTCCTGAAGCTGAGAAGCTTATGTAAAGCCAATGCACTGTCAATAGGACAAAAACAACAGCCTACAGAATGGGAAAAGATTTTCACCAACCCCACAAGTGATAGAGGACTGATCTCTAAGATATATAAAAAACACAAGAATCTAGAGCCCCAAACCTTGAATAACCGAATCAAAAAATGAGGTTCAGAACTAAAAAGGGAATTCTCAGCAGAAGAATTACAAATGGCTGAAAGGCACCTGAAAAAGTGCTCATAATCTTTAGCCATCAGAGAAATGCAAATCAAAACATCTTTGAGATCCCACCTGACACCTGTTAGATTGGCTAAGATAAAAGACACAGAGGACAGGCTATGCTGGAGAGGATGTGGAGCAAGGGGAACACTCCTCTATTGTTGGTGAGAGTGTAAGCTTGTTCAGCCACTTTGGAATGCAGTATGGAGTTTTCTCAGAAAATTGATAATCAATCTCCCCAAGGACCCAGCAATACCACTTCTGGGTGTATACCCTAATGATGTACAGTCATACTCCAAAGATATTAGCTCAACTATGTTCATAACAGCATTATTTATAATAGCAAGAACCTGGAAACAACTTAGATGTCTCTCAACTGAAGAATGGATTAATAAACTGTGGTACATCTACACAATGGAGTACTATGCAGCAGTAAGAAAAAAAATGATATCCTAAAATTTTCAGACTAATGGATGGATTTGGAGAATATCCTCCTGAGCGAGTTATCACAAACCCAGAAAGATAAGCAGGGGTTTTACTCACTCATTAGTGTACTCTAAACAAACAAATAAACAAACAAGCAAGAAAAAAGCAAAGCATGCCGGAGCTGCAAACAACAACCACTGAACAGCTTGGGATCAGAAATACCTTTCACTGACTCCTTTGTTCCCACTCCCCCTAGAGGAACACCTTACTCCGTCTTGAGGTTGTGGGGAGAAAACTGCATCTGCCAGAAGTGGAGGCTGGACTAAGCAATATTGGGACAGTGGGACCTTGGGACTGCCTGCTGTCTGCCTGGATGGGGGAGATGAGGAGTAGAGGGAAGAGAGAATGACTTGATGTGGTGGGAGGGGAAAGGGACCTTGAATAAGGATATACAAGGATAGAAAGTGTGACTTCTTTGATCATAATAATAAAATTAAAAAAGTACAAAAAGAAGATGAGTTAAGCTTTTGGAAGTATTTTGTGCTTCCAAATGAATTAAAAGGTAGTGTTTTTTCCTGTAAGAAAAAGGAAAAAAGAAAAAATAAAAGTTCTAAACAGGCAAAACTAACTTATAAAAAACTTATTTATATTTTTATCATAAATGACATTCTAATATATACATTTTGACATTATAAGCTTGATCTTTACCTATTTTAAAGTGTTAGCACATTATATCTTTGTGTAAATACATTTCTATCTTCAGTCTATAAGCATTATTACCTTTAATAAGAAGCATTTTTGAAAGACATCAAGACCCAATGATGTCAGCTGAACTGCCTTCACAGGGACACAGAGCTCCCACTTCACTGACTTCACTTTCACATCATTTTCCAGACATCGAGGAGCATGGAGCTCCATACATACTTTTATAGTCCTTATTATGAGTGTGAATTAGTATTAGTATGGGCTCTCCAGAATGCTAACTACTTAATTCTTTTTTTAAAAAAATTTACTTATACTATGATTTATTAACCTGCCTATTTTTTTAAACCCATACAATAATAAAACTTCTTAATTCTTATATGAATGTCAACACTGCAGGTATAGTCACACCAGCATCCTCACAGCCACTGGAAGTAATGTTTTAAACTACATTATAAAAGGAACTCTATGTCATGGTAATGACTTCTCAGCTCCATCAAATTCTTACAGGCCTAAAGGTATAAATCTGCCAGTCATTGACTAAACCACTATAATGTAAATTGTGACTATGGTGCCTGACAGCATCTTTCTCTATAAGAATATGCAATTCTTTGATCTCCCTCTCTGTTGCTCTTCCCCAACAGCTGCTCTACCATCTCAATTCTCCTTGCTAACCTCCCTCTCAATATGGTCACAATTTTTTCAGATGAACTTCTCTATTTTCCCTTTTCTAGGGTATCTATGGATCTATCTCTTAACTTTCCTGTTAACTAGATATGGGGGGTTGTCTGGATTGTACCCTGGTTATCCTTTGCATTACATCTAAAATCTACTTATGTGTGAGTACGTACCATGTCAGTATTTCTAGATTCATGTTACTTAGGATATTTTTTTTTCTTAGTTCCATTCATTTGCCTGCAAATTTGAGGATGTCCTTTATTTTTTTACTGCTGAATAGTACTCTATTGTGTAAATGTACCTCAATTTTTTTTATATATTCTTTAGTTGAGGGGCATCTAGGTTCTTTCCAGATTCTGGCTATTATGAATAATGCTGTTATAAATATAGTTGAGATAATGTCTTTGGGGTAAGAATGTGGATACCTTGGGTATATGCCCAATAGTGATATTGCTGGATCATTAGGTAGATTGATTCCCAATTTTTTGAGGAACCACCATACTGCATTCCAAAGTAGCTGTACAAGCTTACACTCTCACCAGCAATGGAGAAGTATTCCTCTTGTTTCATATCTTTTTTCATCATGGCTGTCATCTGTGCTTTTTTATCTTACCCATTCTCATAGGTGTAAGATGGTGTCTCAGAGATTTGTATTTTTCTAATGGCTAAGAGTGTTAAGAAGTTCTTTAAGTGTCTTTCAGCTATTTGAAATATAGCTCTGAATTCACTGTTTACCTCTGTACCTCATTTTATAATTGAGTTCTTGGGTTCCTTGACCTCTAGTTTTTTGAGTTCTCTATTTTAGAGATCAGTCCTCAGTCAGATATGATGTTGGTAAAGATCTTTTCCCATTCTGTATGTTGTCAATTTGCAGATGGGGATGTCAAGCAAACTGAATTTTACTTGGGTATTCTGTCCTGAAATGGATTTATCTGCTGGCCTGGATTTAGAGAAGAGATGAGTGGGATTCCAAGGGTTGTGTCCCAGTGTCTGGGTCCTAAAGTCTCTGCTTTTTAGTTAGGCTAAGTGATGTGTCACTCAATTCTTTGTCCAATAGGTGCTGAGGATCTATGAGTCTCAGGTAGCTATTAAGGTCCCTGCAAAACAGAGCAGGTTGGAGTACTCTTTTTTGTTGAGGTGTCCAGTGAACTGGATTTTACTGGGAGATTTTACAGAGGGGTTTTCACTACTGTCTTTGATTTATGGGAGAGATGAGTCAAAGCTATCAAAACTTTTAATTAATTGCTGGAAATTTATTCTCTAATGCTATTTAATCACACTGGAGATATATGTCAATGGTGGAGCACGCACCCACAACCATTCTATCAAATTAAATAACCAGATAAAGAAGATTCTTATGGATATTTGATATCAGTTTTATTCTTTAAATAAATGTCTATTACTCTATTACCATGTGATTTACCAATGTCTATTTTGTCAAAATTGATACATTTGCCACAGGTCTTAAAGTCAACTGTCTTCATATTATTACAAGCATCTAAAGTAAAATAAATGTTGAGTAAATCTTATTAAAAGATTTAAGAAGATAAATGAGTGTACTAGTTATTATTTAATATATGTGAAGATCTATCCAGAAATTTTTAACATAATGTTCTGAAGTCCCACAGGAAATTTACATTCATCTACTGCTCATTGATTTTGTGTCACTTTATACTGTATATGATATATTGCCCTTAGGAATTACATATCTTTTTTTGCCAAGTCTTTACTATTGAAAATTTCTTGGCTTGATTTTCATTGCCTCTGAAAAATTCATATGAAATATTTCTTTCCCTCTCCTCTAAATAATAAAACTTGATTTACTAGTACTTTGGAAACAACAACTTATGAACAAGTCACTCATTACTATAAGAGTTTCAGTTTTAATACTAATATGTCTCTGAAAATTGTAACCATGACATTAATAAAATGTTTTTTAGGAAGAATTCTACTCTTCATTTTTTTTCTTTATTCTTTTGGAAGACAAGATTCCTCCAACGTGCACAAAGGGTCAAGTTTGTTTCTATGTAACTTGTTTTGAGGAAAAATAATGCCTTATACACATGACCTATACTACCTAGCCATGTCAAATTGAATATTATTTTTTGTATTGGAAAAAAACATTTAAAGATAAATTTAATATAAAAATTTTAAAACAAAATAAATCTTTGGTATTACAGAAGAGAATCATCAATAAAACCTGCTCAGGTTAGTTTCCATGTTGTAATAATTTCTAAAATACTGGCAAGTTAACTAATTTACTTACCAATTTATTTCATGTAAAAAATTTTAAAATAATAGATATTTTTACTTTAAATAGAAATATTCTTTAGATTATTGACTTTGACACATTCCTTTGGTAAATAAGATAATAGTATCATGTGCATTGTTCATTGTGTAAAACAAGTTACCTGTACCCTAATTGTCATTTTTTTCATCTAATTCACTATATAAAATAACAAATGCTGAAATTTTACTAAGTCGTTGTATAACTGTGCTTTATTCATCAAGGACTATTTGTTTGTATGTGCTTCATTTAGTTTACTTTCCCTTTTTTATTTTGAGGCATGGTTTCTCTCTGGAGTCCAGGACAACCTAGAACTATATAGCATACTATAGTTCAAAACTGTGGTGATCCTTCTGCCTTAATCTCTTGAGTTTTATAGTCAATAAAGTCACATAATATTTTGGCATTGATTTACATTATCAAATGCTAGTATAATAATTTGTTTTTATGTATTAATATGACATTCTGCCTTAGAATTGTACAGTGGTGACAGATTACATGTTGTATTTAATGTGATCTCCATTCATAAACATATGCATCAAATATCCAACAAAATATCTTTCTCTAAAGAGATTATTCACAGTCAATATTTTAAAGTTACAATTCTCAGTTTACTACCAATTTTGAAAACTGAATTGTTCTAAATCATGTCTAGAGGAAATCTTATATTGCACAGGTAAGAGAGAGCTATACAGGCTTTTATAAAACATCAAGGACTATTTAGTCAGAATCAGAACAAATACTTTATGCAGAAAAATAAGAAGGAGCAAAATAGTATGTGCTAAAGGCTTGGCTTTAAAGTTAGGATAAAACTATGTGGTATAAGAAAATCTGAATACTTCAGACGAACTTTACATATATTGTTTATCTTTGTGATATCCATCAAAAGTTGTTCTCATTAGTTACACATCAAACTTGGAGTCACAAACTAGGCTATCTATTGATCAAATATTATCAGTTACTTAAGCTCTGATAACTGAAATTTTTAATGAGTATAAAATATAGAACAGCACTCTATCATTTTCCTAAAATATTCTAAAGTTTGCCAGTTCAAGGATTTCAAATTAAAGCCACTAAGCCCAACTATTTAGCAATATATATTTTGTTTCAGATGTTTCTGTGGTACATCTACACAATGGAGTACTACTCAGAAGTAAGAAAAAATGATATCCTAAAATTTGCAGACAAATGAATGGATATGAAGAATATCCTTCTGAGTGAGGTATCACAAACCCAGAAAGAGAAGCAGGGGATGTACTCACTCATTAGTGGACTTTAAAAAAAAGAAGTCATTGTATACAAAAGCTGAAGGCTAGAACATAGCTAAATGACACAGTGCCTCACTTCTGCATTGATGGTCTCTGGCAGGGGTGTGTGTGAGGAAAGACTTGTTTTCTTTAAGAGTCGGGCTGCAGAGATTTTAATTATGTTCCAGTAAGTAAATCAGCAGCATGAATGGGCTTCTTAGTAAATGGGTAGATCATAAGAGTGAGTATGAAACTGAGAGAACAGGTAACTGAGTTTGATAGGGTTTATGATGTAAAATCACTAAATAATAAATATAAAAAATAAAAATAAATTGAAAAAGAAAGTATTAAGTCAATTTGATATTTAAAACTTTTATTTACATACCTACTAATATGTATATGAAGCATAGATACAATGATTAAATATATGAAAAAAATATAGTTATACAAATGTTTTTTCTACATTTATAACAACACAGATATTCTTACATATATTATATTCTACATGATGTTACTGGTTTTTAATCTAAACATACTTATGAAAGAGTGGTGCTTTTATTTTCGTAAGTTTTGTAAAAGTGTCTAATAAATATCCGTGCTTACTTGCATCACTTTTCTAGAAAATGAGCTGAACAAAAATCAAAGCAAAGGACTCACCGTAGTCAGAGCCAAAGTAGAGGATGATGGGGTTTATCCCTGGGAGAGACTAACTATTCATCTCTCAAAATTCGCTAATTGATGGTAGGTCTTTGTCTGGGTGGGAGTCTATAATATTTCCCCACTCACATCATCATGTCTATTGCCATTTTTACACACATACACACATACTCACACACATACACATACACACACATTCCACAATAACAATTAAGGGGAAAGAGTATCTCAGTTTGAAAGTGGGGACAAGAAGATAGAGGGAGAGTATTTTGGAAGGATTAGAAGAAGGAATGAGTCAGGATAAAATGACTTGATTCTAAATTAATTATCAAAGGCATAATGGAATTAATCAGTTAATTATCAAAAAGTGTAAATGACATGAATTTTAATGAAACCAAACAAAACTCATTAAATTAAGAGCAGTAGGGATGTCAGTTATCAGCCAGTTAATGGTACTGGTGAAATCACACTTCTTCAGTGACAGATAGCCCTGCTAAGTACTGTATAAATATTACATAATCAGATAGCACATTAATTAAACAAGTATAATTTTTTGAAATTTAAATAAAAATAGGCAATTTTTGAAAATTTGCCAAGATTTAGTAAAATTTTAAAGTTTTATTTTTAGCATACTCACAACTGTTCTCCCTTCATCCCCTCTTCCCAGTTATCTCCCAGCTTCCCCCCACCCCATTCCCCCATCCATTCTTCAGAGAGGGTAAGGATTCCCAGGGAGAATCAATGCAGTCTGTTATATCCAGTTGAGGTTGCATCAAAGTCCTCCCCCAGTACCAAGGCCGAGCAAGGTGTTCTGTTGTAGATAATAGGCTCCATAAAGCCAGTTCATGCATTAGGAATAAATTCTGGTCCCGCTGCAGAGGCCCCACAAACTCTCCATGCCATTTTACTGTCATCTGTATTGTACTTCAGACCCATGCATTTTCATTGACATGGTTCCCTGTCTGAATGTGGATGATAGCCTTAGCTGTCAATTCAGAGTCAGTGAGCTCCCAATAGCTCATGTCAGTTGTCCCTGTGGGTTTTTTATCATGATCTTAAATGGGATCATTTGTCCATATAATCTCTTCTCCCTCTCTTCAACTGGACTGGGAACTCTACCCAGGGCTTAGCTGTGAATCTCTGCATCTGTTTTAATCAGTTGCTGGAGAAAGGATCTATAATAACAATTAGAGTGGTCATCAATTTGATTATAGGAGGTCAGTTTGAGCAGTCTCTGCACTGGACTATTGCTTGGAGTCTTAGCTGAGGTCATCTTCATAGGTTTTTGGGTATTTCCATTGCACCAGTTTTCTCTCTAACACCACTATGGCTCCCTCTATCTAGATATCAATTTCATTGTTTGCCCTCCTTTTCCCTCCCCTAATTCAACCATCCCATCTCCTCATGTTCTCTTCTCACTTCCTTTTGCAACCTCCTCCCTATGGTTCCAATTTACTCAGGAGATCTTGTATATTTCACCCTTCCAGGAGGATGAATGGATGTCTCTCTTAGGTTCTCCTTTGTTACCTATAAAGCAAAGGACAGTCAATATGACAAAATGACAGTCTTCAAAATGGGAAAAGATCTTCACCAACCCTATATCTGACAGAAGACTGATCTCTAAAATTTATAAAGAACTAAAAAACCTAAAGATCAAAAAGACCAGATAAATGGGGTAAAGATATAAACAGAGAATTCTCAACAAAAGAACCTCAAATGACCAAAAGACACTAAAAGAATTTCTCAGCATCCTTAGGTATCAGGAAAATGCAAATTCAAACAACTCTGAGATACCATCTTATACACCTGTCTGAATTGCTAAGATCAAAAACACTGATGACAGCTTAAGCTGGAGGGGCTCTGAAATAAGAAAAGCATTTCTCTATTTAAATGTAAACTTGTACCACTACTTTGGAAATCAGTATGGCAGTTTCTCAGAAAACTGGGAAGCAATTAACCTCATGATATAGCAATATCACTCTTGGACATATACACAAATGATACACACTCTTAAGACAAGAACATTTGTTCAACTGTGTTCATAGCAGCATTATTTATAATAGCCAGAACCTGGAAACAACCTAGATTCCCCTTAACTGAAGAATGGATTTAATAAATGTGGCACATTTATAAAATGAACTACTACTCAGCAGTAAAAAAAGTAAATAAATAATAAAATTTTCAGACAAATGAATGAAACTAATATCACATCATTCTTAGTGAGGTAACACAAGCCCAGAATGACAAATATATTTTCTTACTCATAAGTGGATCTTAGACATAAATCTAAGGATAAACAGTCTACAGTCCACAACCACTGATCAGTTAGGTAACAAGGATTTGGTAAATATTTTAATGCAATCTTTATAATATAAATATAATTCACACTATTGTGGATGACAGTTTTTTAGAAAGGGAACAGAGGCAGAGACAGAAAGAGAGAAAGAGACAGAAACACAGAGAAATAGTGTCTATTTGGTTTGTGATCCTTAAAAAGCAAACATGAAGCTAGCAAAGGATACAGGCTTCAAAACATCTTTGCTGTTAACACACAAACAGCCTATTAAGAACTATATCTTAATTTTAAAATGTTTCTCTAATTGTTCAGTTTTATAGGATGCACTTAATACTTGTGATAGTACAGGAACACTGTGAATATTGATAAAAATCACTCATATCTTTTAAGATACTTGTACCATTTTTGATTATCACATAATAACTCTATACACTTGCTGGGAGAAGTGACATTTCAATAATTTTGCACAGTTTGTGTTTATCAGAGTAGATCATTACTGTTTATTTGCTTAAAAGTTATGTCCATAACAGAAGAGGAAGCCATTCATGTAACATGGCCTTCAACCAAATGTTCAAGGAAATGTTAGGACAGATAAATAGAAGTACAGAGAGATGGAAACCATCATAGTATCCTCAATATATCTAGAGGAAATTTTTTAAATGCTGACAAAGTAATAGTGAGACATTCTTTTCATCTGTCCTTTAGTTGACTAGTCAAGAATAATATGAATATGAAAAGTTTAGCATATATTTGCAAGGCTAAACGAACATAATAAAAGTGAAGAACTGTTTTTAAAGGGGAAAGTAGTAGAAGAATCAATAGTGTATCATTAAAAGCTGTTAAAAAACAACCCAGCACATACAAGTAGGTCCTTGAGGAGATAAAGCTGAACACTGAGGAGCTGTTGGACTGTGAGTTCAAGGCTACAAGCCTTTAATCCTAATCTGAATGGGGTAGGGTATAAAAGGGCTTGTAGAAACCCAGAGAGAACAGAAGCAACTGGGAGAAGCTACTGGCAGAAGCAACCAGGAGCAAGGCTGAGGAAGTTGCAAGACAGCTGGGTAAGATTTGACTGTGGTGCTTCCTCTCTCTGATATTTTAGCCTTTCCCGGATATTTGGCTCTGACTCTCATTTGTGATACTGCAGTTTCCTTTTATGGTCCAGTGCTAGGGCTTACTCTTTAATTCTGAAGCAGCTTTTATGTCATTATGTGTTCTGGATGTACCATAAGTACCACAAGGAATTAAAACCTACTATGTGTGTGTAATGTATTTATGTGTGTGCATTTGAATATGTTTGTGCGTATATGCTTTTGACTGTATGTGTGTCTGTCTATGTGTGTGTGTCTCTCTGTGTATATGTGTTGTGTATGTACTTACATTTGTGAAAGACAAGCTACTATCAAATATCTTTAACTTTTTCTAATGTAGTCCACCTCTGAACTCCATTAGCATTTTCATTGTTCTTGATGATGGTTTTGTTACTGTTGTTGTGGTGGGACAGTTTTGCTTTTGGTTTTGCTTTTGGTTCTGAGGCAGTGTCCGTCATTGAATCTGGGGTTCACTGAATGGCTACACTCATAGTCAATAACCCATACACCATCTAATTCCCGTGTCTTCATTACTGGGATGGCAGGTACCCACTCTGGTCCCTGGTGTGTGTGTGTGTGTGTGTGTGTGTGTGTGTGTGTGTGTGTGTGTGTGTGTGTGTGTGAGGTCCAGGGACCTTCATGTTTATATAGAAAATATTACACCAATCGTTATTCCCTTAGTAACCTCTCTGTGCCTCATACAGCAGCTTTCCACTTGACATTTAGCATTCAATCATGTCCTTTTTAGATGTTCAATTACATTTCTAAAAATTATCCATGATTAATTAATTAAGGAGCCATTGGCATCACCTAGGGCTCAATTAGCAAAAAACAGAGATAACACTCCCCCTTGGATTTTAAGGTTCATGGGCGGTCACAAATAAGTAATAGCTGTCTGTCTCACAGACCCTTAAAGATGGACACAGATATCACCTCCATAGACTTTTTGGGCTCCTAAAGTGACAATCAAGCAAGGCCTTACCTGAAACTGAATTAGTGATGGATAGATGACACCCTCCCAGATTTCTGGGTCTGTGGGAGTCTCACGCAAGCAGGAGCCACTAGCCCCACGTAGGCCTTGACAGATGATGGACACTGATGGTACCCCCACCAGACATAAGGGTCTCCAGAATCACAGATGATTGCCAGAGACCTCTGGAAACCTCTGGTACTGGGTAATCAAGTACTATTGTAACAGGTATGTCCTGAGGTCTGTAGATGCTGGCAAAGAAAAGAGGAAAAGCAACAATACCATGCTGCTACGGGGAGCCTGCCAATCTGGGTGACCTACACAGCCACCCAGGACCATGGTTACAATCTAGCCGTAGCTGCTACTGAGCACCATGTCTAAGTCCATGATCATGCAGTGTTGATGTCCCTGATCCATGTTGCTGCCAGGAACACGGGGATGCCCAGGGTCTGAACCAATAGCTGTAGCCATATTTGTGTCTGTGTGCAGTGCTACTTCTGGTGTCAGGCATATATATTGGTAGCCAGAGATGCCAACTGGAGCCAGGGTATCGGTATTCTCCAGATTCTTCCCCTGTTACATGCCACATTCAGAACCTGTGTTTATGTTTGTGGTTCCTGAGACCATTGAAGACCATGCCAATGCTGGGAGTCACTACCACCTGGAACCATGTAGGTTTTTAAGGGCCATGCTGCTATGGGACCATTCCAGTACAGATGACCTGCAATGCCACCTGGGACCATGGTGACATTAGGGCAGGGATGCTTTTAGGACCATGTCTAGGTCCTTGGGCCTACCACAGCCAGAGTTTTAGATATCTGTGGTCCATGTTATCACTGGGGGTCACATAGATTTCTTGGGTCTGGGCCACAATCTTTGGTCATGAAGATGTCTGAGGTCCATTCTGCCAATAGAGACATCCTAAACCTAGCAGTCTATGCTTTCACTCAGGCCCATGGTGTCACTGGTGCCAGGCCTTCTGCAGAGGGCCATGGGTCTGTGATTCTACAGCAGTCAGTATTTGAGTTGATGTCCTGGGCTCCTGTTTGTTACTGGGAGTTATGCAGATGACAAGCATATGATCAGTCACCTTAGAACCATATCATTGTTCAAGGACCATGATGTGCCAAGGGATAATGTGATCTTGGAGGCAAATGCAGCCACCTGGGGCCATGGAGATGTGTAGACACGAGAGCTTCCTATGTCCAAGTATATCTGGGTCTGTTGCCCTACAGAGGTTGGGGTCTAGGTGGTGTCTGTGGCTCCAGTTGCCACAGATGGCTCTTTGGATGCTCAGGGTCTGGCCAGCCACCGGGGATCATACATATTGATGCCTGGGGTCCATGGTAGCCAGTGTCCTGCTAATCTGCGGGGCCTGTGCCAATACTTTGGGGCTATGGTGGCTTCTGTGATCAAGCTTTTACCAAGGGTCATATCTGGTTTCATGGCCCTAATGCATCTGGGGTCTGTGGTGATGTCCCTTGACCGTTTTAGTACAGAGTCATTGGAAGCATGCTGTGCTGAGCCATTGCCACCCTTCTCTGGCCCTGAGATGGCTAGTCTTGCCTCTTGCTGGATATTGCAGTAAGTAAGTTGGCCTGGTCTATGAGAGGACAGCATCCACTTCCTTGAAATTGGGAAAGATGGCACTCTTCTTCATCATAGGCGTTCACCTCACCTAGGAAGCACAGTAGAGCTTACCCTACAGTTAGGTATGCAGATGAGCCAACCCAGAGAGCATAAGACTAGGAGAGCTGACCCATATCCCATTTTCTGACATGTGGTACCACAGGCACGCCAAAGATGTTCTCTTCACCTTACCCATAGCCACCTGCAGCAGGTGTGAGAGCTGGCCCTGAGGTCACAAGAATTTGAGAAATAGCTCTGACCCTCACTAGGGGCAATGCATGAGAATGCAGCCTCTGCTTCTCATCTGGGCAGCACACTAGCAGTGACACTGTTGTCAGGGTCACAGGTAAGCTATCCCTGACGGCTGACATACCCCACATTATCCCCCTATAGCAATATAGGATAGAAGACTCTGTTCCTTGCCTGGGCAAACCAATAGAAATGGCCCTGGCGATATGAGTGAGGGGGACTCAGAACTGAGGGGTGGAAAGCAGTCAAACTAGATGGCTCCTCCTGTAGTCTGCACTGAGTGAGCAGTTAGTCAATGCAGTGCTGCAAAGCTAGCAAGTTGGCCCACCCAGCCTTTACCCAGGTCAAAACCCAGGACTGTGAGTTGGCCCACCTCAACATTCATCAAAGCTATGCATTGTTTGAGCATGTGAAGGGGATAAATCTACATATCCAAACCAACAGCATCTCACGACACGAGACAGTAACAGGATATCCAAAAAATAAACAAATAAGTAAAACTCTAGTGATAGCCTATTATTAATGGTATAGCGGAAAGATAGAGTCCTATTGAAATGAACACTTGCAAGTAAAGATGTAAAGATGTACAGACTCAAGGGTAAGCTGGATGGCTCAATGAGACACACTACAGCTTCCACAAGATTATTCTTTTTCCTTTATCTTTGTTTTTGTTGTTGTTTTGTTTAGCTTTTGGTTTTACTTTCAACGGTTTAGTGTGTGGGGAGCTTGCAAAGGCACAAGGCAGAAGTGAGGGAACAGGGAGATAGTCAGATCAAACTGCATTATATAAAATCCACAAAGAATGAATAAAAGTTAAAACAGATGTACAGCCTAAAATTTCAGCTGATAATAAAAATAAATAAGAAAAATTAGTTAATCCTATATGAAGAATAAATTGGTACAAAGGGCATTATGTACAAATTGTATTTTATATTTTCTATGTCATTTAATTAATCATTTATTTAATTAACTAAATTATTCTGTTCTTTAATTTAAAATTTACATTAACATTAAATAACACAAGATTAAACTTTCAATAGTTACTCATATCAGGAAATTATTAAGAGAAGACATAATATAATTACATAATATAATTACAAGTTATTAAGACACAGGTCAAAGAAAATTTGTTCATGCTGTTTCTTTTGTTAACAACTTTGAGTAACAGAAACAGAGTAAGTACATTGATTTTTTTCTGTAAGAAAATATTGGTTTTTTTTTAAAAAAAACATTTTATTATGAATAAAGTCACATTTTCTGTCTTATTCAAGGTCCCTTTCCCCTCCCATCCCCTCGGGTCATTCTCTCTACTACACATCTCCTCATCTCCTCACCAGCATGGCCAGAAGGTCTCAAGGTCTCAATATTGCTCAGTTCAGACTCCACTCCTGACAGATCAGGTTTCTTCCCCCCAAAATTAAGACTGAGTCAGGTGTTCTTCTAGAGGGAGTGGGATCCAAGGTGTCAGTCCAAGGTGCTTCAGATTCCAAGCAGTTCAGTGGTTATGGTGTGCAGCTTGGACATGCTTTGCTTTTTGATTTTTGTTTATAGTCCACTAATGGCTGATTTTTGTTCAGCCACTTTAGAATGCAATATGGTGGTTTCTCAGAAAATTGAGAATCAATCTACCCAAGGACATAGCAATACCACTTTTGGGTGTATACCCTAAGAATGCACAGTCACACTCCAATGGCATTAGCTCAACTATGTTCATAGCACCTTTAGTTGTAATAGCAAGAATCTGGAAACAACCTAGATGTCCCTCAACTGAAGAATGGATTAACAAACTGTGGTACATCTACACAATGGAGTACTACTCAGGCAGTAAGAAAATATGATATCCTAAAATTTGCGGGCAAATGGATGGATTTGGAGAATATCCTCCTGAGCGAGGTATCACAAACCCAGAAAGATAAGTATGGATGTACTCACTCATAGGTGGACTCTAAACAAAGAAACAAACAAACAAGAACAAAGCAAAGCATGCCCAAGCTGCAAACCACAACCACTGAACAGCTTTGGATCAGATACGCTTTGGACTGACACCTTGGATCCCACTCCACCTAGAGGAACACCTGACTCAGTCTTGAGGTTGGGGGGAGAAAACTGGAAATGCCAGGACTGGAGAATGAACTAAGCAATATTGGGACAGTGGGACCATGCAGCTGCCTGCTGCCTGCCCAGGGAGGGGATGGGGAGTTGTAGAGAAGAAAGAATGACCTGATGTGGTGGGAGGGGGAAGGGACCTTGAATAAGGATATACAAGAATAGAAAGTGTGAGTTCTTTGTTAATAATAATAATAATAATAATAATAATAATAATAAAAGAAAAGCAAAGCATGCCCAGGCTGCAACCCACAACCACTGAACAGCTTGGGATCAGAAACACTTTGGACTAACTCCTTGGATCCCACTCGCCCTAGAGGAACACCTGAATCAGTCTTGAGGTTGGGGGGAGAAAACTGGATCAGTCATGAGTGGAGACTGAACTAAACAATATTGGGACAGTGGGAACATGGGACTGTCTTCCGCCTGCCCAGGGAGTTGATGGGGAGTTGTGTGGAAGTGAGAATGACCTAATGTGTTCGGAGTGGGAAGGGACCTTGAATAAGGATATACAAGGATAGAAAGTTTCACTTCTTTGTTCATAATAATAAAATAAAATAAAAAACAAACAAACAAGGTAATACTGTGTGTTTTCAGTCAAGTTTCAATCTAGTTTTACTTTCTAATGACTTATGACACCTCAGATCACTTGCTTCCTGTATTAAATTGTTTCATGTGTAGCTTCTTAGAAATTGTTTCTTCTTCCACATTTGTATATATTTACTTAAATTCAGCCTGGAATAACTCCTGACTCAAGCTAATCACAATTCAAAAGAGTAAATGTCTGAGAAGGTAAGAACCACATTAAATGAGAAGCTGGGCTGACTTATCATTCAAATGTCTGACAGATATAGTTTGTGGGTGTCCAATGGTTAATGTGTCAATACATGACATACAAAAGTTGAAAAACTGTAATATTGAAGAACTATGTGACTTATCAATATGGGCATATATGTATATGTGCTAAATAATGTTAGTTATCTAAGCTGGAAATAATAAATATTTTTTGCTATACAATTGTGTAGTTTGATATGTATAAAATAATTCAATTTTTATGCAAAAATTCAACTCAATTAAATGTTGAAAATATGTTTAAAATTTCATTTAAACATCAAACTAATATATAAAACTTCTGAGTTTTATGAAAGTATATAGCATTAAAAGTTTAGGGAGTCATAATATTGCTAATTTTTAGATTGCTTACTGAGTATATTTGAAGTTTTGTGTTCATTCTCCAGAAGCGAGAAAGAAAAAATTTCCTTTTATATTTCTTTCCATTTATATTGTGCATAAAATTAAATGATGCATGGCTTTACTACATTTATAGTTTGATATGTATACTATTGTTTTAAGTAGAATAAGGTGATATGAAAATAAACTTGGTTTAATAGTCTAATTAGTGTTTTTTCTTAAGCAGAAGACAAGAACAATTAATTATGATGAATAAATTATATTTGTTTATAAAGTACCATGAGGTTTGCCAAGCAAATATTTAAGTTTTGTTATCAGTGAAAGTGTGCTACCTAGCAGTAGGAGACATAGTTGAATACACATTTATTTCTTTAAGTCTGGTGTTTTAAAGATCTATTTTTCTGAGTTGTAAGGCAGATGATTTCCTTTTGATTTTCATAATTTGATATATATCTTTTATAATTCTTAATTTCTGTTATGGCTACCTCCATTGTTGCTTTGCCTTGGGCATTACATATGTTAGGTGGGTCATGTATCTAACAGTAAACTAATTTATAAATTTATGGGAATGCTTTCTTCACTTAATGCTTAAAATATTACTCTGCTAACATAGTTAAATTAACTGAACAATAAGTATTCTTGGTCTGTTGAACTCTGCATACATTTCTAAGAAATTTTCCTTTTATAATAATAAATTAGTTGTTTTACCAAAATAGAATGAATCATTTTTAGTGTGAAAGAGACATTAAAGTTCTGTATCGGGTATTTTTATAGCGCCAGGTTTCTTTCTTTTTTTTTTTTTTAATGAACAAAGAAGTCACACTTTCTAACCTTGTATATCCTCATTCAAGGTCCCTTCCCCCTCCCACCACATCAGGTCATTCTCTCTTCAGGTTTCTCTATAACCCAACAACAGCTTCCTCTATCTTTTATTTTCTTGTTCTCCCCCTCTGTCTCGCCCCAAACACAACCATCCCATTTTCTCTTAGTTTCTTCCCACCTTTCCTTTGCACCTTCTGCCATGGTCCCAATTTACTGAGGAGAAGATGACCCCAGGTAAGACTCCAAGCAATAGTGGAGAGGGTGACTAAACTGGCCTCCCCTTGTGATCAAACTGATGGTGACCCTATTTGTCATTATAAACCCTGCATCCATCAACTGATGGAAACAGATGCAGTGGTTCACACCTGAGCACTGGGTGCAGCTCCCTGTCTAATCAAAGGGAAGGAGGAGAAATTATATTAGCAAAGTGGTTAAGGTCATGAAATCCAGAGACAATTGACCTGAGCTGTTGGGAGCTCACTGATTCTAAATTGACAGCTGGAGAAATTGTATGGAACTCAGCTAGGTTCTCTGAATGTGGATGGCTGTCAAATGCCATGGGCAATTCGTGGGACCTCTGGTAGTGGGACCAGAATTTTTTCTTAGTGCACAAACTGGCTTCTTAAAGCCCATTCACTAGACAAAATACCTTTCTCAGCCTTTATTCTGGTGGAAAGGGCTTGGTCTTACCTCCAGTGGATATGCCAGACCTCATTGACTATCCTGGGAGTCCTTACACTCTCTGAAGAATAAATGGGGGGATGGGTAAGGGAAGCAGAAGAATGACTGGGAAAAGAAGGGGGGGAACAATGGTGGGTATGATAAAAAACTTTAAAAATATGGAAATGACTCAAAAAATCTTACATCCACTGATGAAGAATGTGAATCTCTTAAAATACACTTTATTTTTTAATTATTAAATTTCTTTGTGACATTATAATTGTCCCTTTTCTTCCTTCAATTCCTTCTATATTCATTGTTTTTTATTTGAAGCTCATGACCTCATTAAGTTTTCATATATATTTCCTATTAATTATTCAATAATTTCAATTATTTATAATTGTATTTACTCATATTCATACTTTTCACTACTTCTGCCTCACCCATCCTTATATTCCATCTAAATTTCAAACCTTATGCATGTTTGTCTTTTTCACAGTGTTAGTTACAAGTTGTTACAGATAATGGAACAAAAACTAAGCAAATGAAATTAGATTTGGGGTTCTTGTTTTAAAATGAGAAAGAAGGGAAATACTGTGGGATTATATTCTTGTATATTGTAGATATTTGTCCCTCCTACTGGTTGTATAAAATGCTGATTGGTCAGAGGGCAGACAGGGGCTACCTAGGGGAAATATGTAAAGAAATTTAGGTAAGCGACAGGCCGTGTGGCAAAATAGATGAGTAGAAATGAGTTAAATTATAAGAGCTACCAAGCAATATGCCAAAACCATAGTCCAAGTAGCATATAATTAATATATTTCTTTGTCTGATTATTTGGGATAAAGCAGCTGTGAGCAGTCTAATTAGGACAGCTGGTCAGGATCCTGGGTCTAGTCTGGGCCAGAAACTTCATACTACAAATGGTATCCCAAAGTGGTTTATATACTGTCCCCCTTATATAGCTGTAGAAAACTTAAAAATGGTTCTAGAGCACAGAAAAATTGTAAAAAGTTGTATCTCTGATGTGGGCCAGGACACGGAGATACTCTAGTGTGGTGTGCAAGCTTCAACTATACAAAGTCAGGCTTTTGGAGTGCAGCTTAAGCAGCAACAAGGCTGGTTTCTGAAGTCTCACAGGAGCCTCTATAGGAGCCTCTATATAAGCAACAGGCTGCATGTGATGACTTTAAGGTTACTTAAAGGGAACAGAGTCAAAGATGGCTTCTTAGTAGCAGCATTTTCTTGAGAGGGATTTGTTTCCTGTCAAGAAGCAGAGGTAATGCTCCTTTAATAGATGCTTTCTGACTCAGTGTTAGCAGCAAAACACTTGTGAGTCATTTAAAAGGCCCTACTTCTAAATACTTAAAGTTTATGAGTAGTGGACACTGGTGCTCTACTTGGTGTTAATGTGGACCCTAAAATTCTGCAGAGTGGTAATTATGGCTCCAGCTAGTACTTCTGTTAAAAAGCTAAACTCTCTATAAAGCTATACTAGGAGCTGTGTGGAGCCAGCCAGCCACCCTAGCCAAGCCTCTAATCCTAGCCACATCTTGCCAGATTAAGGTGTGATCAGAAACAGAAAAAACAGATTAAAAATAAAGCCTCCTGTAAATGGTTGAGAGTGTAATTAAAAATATATGTGAGCTTGAGAAATAATAATAAGCAACATAAAGATGGAAATTACTAAAAGGGTCTAGATACTGTATGTCACTGTATTGTCTTCAAGTTTTTTGACTGCAAAGGTAATAAGAACTGTTAAAAGATATTTGATTATAAATGCTGCTGGATTAATCCAACCTATATATTTTACAAATGAGTTGATTTTAAAATTTAAATAAAAAGATATGCTATTTTGGAGAAGAAATTTTCTTTTAATTTCCACACAAATTGAGATACTGTGGATTATTTCCAGTTTAAAATAAATAAGGTTTCTTTGAGAAAGACCCCTTGAAAAGTCTCCAATGGAAACAGATGACCAAGATGATTCAGCACTTCAAAGCAACTCTGTTGCAATTTCCTCTGAGCTCTGCATCTAAAGTAGTTTCAAGGACACTGGCTGAGATGGCCCAGCCTTATAAACTACTCCAGTAAGGACTTTTCTATAATCCCATTTTTTTCTCTGGGTCCCCATAAGATTACCATCACCACCAATCAACAGAAAGTAGCCTAGAGAACTACACCAACATCCCACTAAAAATACATTATGAATGTTTGTCTGTTGACAGTGTTGGTTACAAGAAAATGGAGAAAAAATATACAAAGGAAATTATATTTGGGGTTCTTGTTTTAAAAAGAAAAAAAGGAGAAATGCTGTGGATTTAAACTCTTGTACATTGCAGATATTTGTCTTTCATACTGGTTGAATAAATGTTAATTGGACAGAAGGTAGACAGAAAATACAGTTGGGGATACCAGACTAATAAGACTCTGAGAAGATGAAGAACAGAGAGAGAGAAGAGAGACAGAGACAGAGACAGAGACAGAGAGACAGAGATGCCAGCAGAGAAAGAGAAAAGAAGACCAGAATGGTGCTCTGAGAAAAGGTACCAAGCCACATAGCTAAATTTATTAATTAAAATGGGTTGAGTTAAGATGCAATATACCTGAGCCATAGGCAAAGTAGCATGCAGATACTATAATCCTTTGTGTAATTATTTGGGACAAAGTAGCTGTGGGTAGTCTATTTGGAACAGCTGGCCTGGATCTTGGGCCAGAAACTTTATACAACAACCTATGAAATCTAATTTGTGACTGTACATACATATATCTATGAAGGTGGACAATTGTAAGCAAGTATTCTAGACACAGGAAAAGCAGTGAATTAACTTGCTTTTGCTAGTAAAATATTATAAAATTATGATAAATTGAACAATCAAAATAACAGACAGATTTTATTATTAATAATTCAAAAGTAATTTTTCTAAAAGTAATAATTATATTCTTTGATAATTATCTGCATGCACATAATGCATTTTGACTATACTCCACAGCCTTTTGTCTCTCTTTCATCCTGTCAGCTCTCCTTAAGCTTTCCAGCATCTTTGTTTTGTGATACATTTAATTCAACCAGGGCCATTTGTGTGAGCATTAGATTTGAAGTATTCATTGGAGCTTGGTTGAGTCACCAGTTGATACAAAATTTATGTAATAAATTTCTCTCTTCCTTAATATATAAATAAGACAGATATCTCAAACTATGTTATATATCAAAGAATTCTATATCCTACTACAGAGATGTGTGTTCACCCATGTTTATTACTACTCTTTTCACATTAGCCAGGGGATACAATCAGAATAGATGTGAATCAACTTATTAATAGATAATAAAAACTGGTATGCATTATACAACAAAATTTTGTTTAGCTATCAAAATAAATAAAATTTTACAACTTGTAGGAAATGGAATGGGCCTTATAAGAATAACGAGTAAGTTAGCTCAAGAACAAAACTGCCACTGACATTCTGTGTGAATTATGTTCCAGTACATTTTAAATATTTATCCCTCCTATTGGTTTAATAAAATGCTGTTTGGCCAAAAGGTAGACAGGAAGTCTGGGTGGAGCTACCAGACTAAGAAAACCTTTGAAAGTGGAAGAGTCAGAGAGATACCAGCAGACAGAGAAGAAATAAGGCTGGAATACTGCCCTGAGCAAAGGTATAAGCTCCTTAGCTAATCATGGGTTTCATTAAGAGTTAAGAGTTAGAAAGTTATATATCTGAGCCATAGGTCAATCAGCATGAAATTATTTAAGCCTTTGTGAGATTATTTAGGGCTAAGTGGCAGAAGGGCTGTGACTGAGTGTGTACAAACCTTGGGACTAGGCTTAAAAGGTTGAGCCAGAAACTTCTTACTACATATCTTAGTTCCTAGTGTCTAGTTATGTCTGCTTAACTTGGAGTGCATGTAGTACTCATAAATCTAGAAGATGATCCTTGGATGTAGGATACTTCAAAGATGCTTCAAATATGAATTACTGGGTAGTATAATGTAATGAGAAGGCGCTGGAAGATATAAAAGGTAAGGGGATGACATTGTATTAAATAAAGAGACTATGTAAGAAAAGACCATTTATGCACACCTATTATCTTATGATAAAATTAAAATATAACAATATTAATTACTGTGAGGGAGAATAGGTAGAGTCAGAAAAGGCAAGAGAGTAGAAATGATAAAAACATAATACTAAAATTCTCAAAAAAAACCTTATAAATGTGATTAGAAAGGAGAGACGAAATAGGGCTAAAAAAAGAGATGTGTTTGGAGTTTTAGTCATGGGTTATTGAAAAAACACTCAGTATCAGAGACAGGATAATCTCTTTAAAGTTGTTGACCAGAGAGGCCACAGAAGACACAAGTAGTATACATGCCCTTGGCACACTTGTTTGTCCATTAGAACTATCTAATAGCTCCCCTTACTGAGGACTCTACACATACTGGATGTATAGTACAAAGAAATCACACTAAAAGTGAGATAGAAGTTTCTTCCATGATGGTCAGTTTGCATAGTCCTTGTAAACTGTAACTCTGATGTCATTACTCATATTTTTTCAGTAGCCATTTTATTTTTTCTTGCCTATTTATTTTATATTTTATTCAGCTAACACCTTAGAGTAGCCTATTTTGGATATATATTACATACTTAATAAAACCTGAGTATTGGGGAGAGAGCACACAGTCAAATCCTAGGCAGACAGCTCAGGAAATTCTTAAACCTTGAATAAAAAGATAAACAGCTGAGTCAGTCACACACACCTTTAATCCCAGCACAGGGAAAGCCGAGTGGTGACGAATATCCTTTATCCTATGACTCCAGAGACAGAACTTCTTCTGTTTCTGTGAGTTCATGGCTACACACCCTTAATCCTAACCTGGATGGGATAGGGTATATAAGGGCTTCTTAGAAACCAGGCAGACACAGAAGCAACTGGGAGAAGTGACTGGCAGAAGCAACCAGGAGCAGGAGAGAGGCTGAGGAAGTTGTAAGACAGCTGGTTGAGAACTGACTGTGGTGTTTCCTCTCTCTGATATTTCAGCCTTTCCCAGATATTTGGCTCTGAATCTCATTTGTGCAACTACAGCCTATGTATATAATCATGGTATAATCTTTAATATATACCCACACAGTGAACCGATTACAGCAGGGTGTTTGTCATTATTATCTTATTAAATATTAATTATTTCCTTATTTTTAACATGTTCAAATCCTCTCCTGTAGTTGTCTTGGAGTGTAAAAAAATGTGTTTAGCCATGTTTACCCTTCTGTTAAATAGAACACCAGATCTATTCTATAAATAGAACAAATTTTAACTATAAATTGGCTCCTATTATCAGTTGTTCTTTATTCTCTCCCCCTTTATTTTTCCCAGATGATGCAATAACTATTCTAATTTCTGATTTTGTAATGTCAACTTTATTTTCCATAACAAAAAGAAATGATAGAGTTTTAGAATTCCTGTGTCTGGCTTATTTCACTTTTTAATGTGATGGTCTCATATAAGTTCATTTTATTCTGAAGTCCTTATGTCCTATAATAATAAAGAGGAAATATAGTAAAAGTTCTTTACATTTAGAAGCTGCTAGACATAGTGTAGAAATAAACTCTTCAATTATTAAATAAGATTCTCAAGTATCACTTGTAAACTAAAATTAGTAGTCACACAGATTATTGCTCCTTTTATAATCAGTTGACAAAAGTCAATACTATTTTAAGAGTTTTATTTTTCAATTATTTGTATCTAAGTGTATTCAAATGTAAGTTTGTACACATGAGTGCAGTACTTAGAACATGAGCATGTCGGATCTTCTTTAGCTCTAGTTACTAATGGCTGTGAATGGCTAGGCCTCTGCAAGAGCACTAATGATTGCTAACAACCAAATTATATTTTCAGTCCCTGATAGTAATTAATTTTGAAAGAAGTATTGTATGTTTTATATATCTCTTTAAGTTATATTATCATATTTAATTAATGGTTTAAATAAACCTTAACTTAATTTGAGAGAGAAAGAAAAAGGGGGGAACCTGCAGATGCATGGCATTCTGAGGACAACTTTGGAGAACTGATTTTTCTCTGTGCACCATAAGGTTTACCAGTCACTTTTCTCCGGAGTCATTATTCCATACCTACATATCATAAGTTTTTAAAAAGAAAAATATTTTCCTTTAAGAAGAAAAAATCCATAATAGATTATCGATTTTTTGTTTGTTCATATGAATCAGAAATTGTACTATCGGATATATTCTTGACAGTTAATTACATTTGTTTTAAGAAAGTTTTCTTTTTCACTCCCTGGTATAACAAGCAGAGTAGAGCAATTCTGATTGCATTATATTTCATAATTGCTCACTATAAGAACAGTTTGTCCAACAGCTAATGAATAAAATATTCAGATCAATATAAAAATAATCCTTGTTACGTTTATCATTACTTGACACTTTTATAATATAGACAAAGTTTAGAATGTATGTCTCACTCCTGGATTGGGTTCTCACTACCATTAAACAAGCAAGTAGGTAGATAAATAAAAGATAGATTAAAAAGTAGATGATGATAGATGATAGATAGATAGATAGATAGATAGATAGATAGATAAGTACTTTAATTTCTCTATACACCAAAAGTGAACATAGAAGGTTAATAATATACTCAATAAGCTGTTCCTGTATGGAAGACAAATGGACATTTTAAAATAGTTCACACTTGAATTTTTCATGTGTGGCATATGTGAAATCTGCAAAAGTTCATGGAGTTGATTGAAAAAAAAAATACTTAGTATTTTTCACATCTTTGAATTGCAGCAAATGATTTTGGCTAATGGAGATGTCTTTTGCACTGGCCAAGATAAACTTTTCAGCTATTTAGACAGCTAGATAAACTCTTCGTTCACATCAAAATATAGATTTGAGTATAAAGACACTGATTTTTATTTATAATTGAAAATTGTGAGATATTTACAAATATTACTGACAGTATAATCAAATATACTACCCTCCATTTGTAAAATAGTTAGTCAAACATGCTAAAAGCTGAGTTCTGTGCCTTCTGTATTGCAGTAACTGATTTTCTTCAGAATATAATGCAGCATGAACAATCACAATTTGAAAGCATGCTACTGTATTAATTGTAATCAATAAGGAAGCACAAAAATAAATTTATATGAAGACTATGAGCAACAAAAACTTTTAGTTTATTCCCTTGGGCCTGGTAAGTAGCAGGCAGAGAAGAACACATCTTAATACATTTTTCTTGAACACTGAAATCATAGTGTGCTGTGAGAATATATATCTATGCAAATAGAAATTCTCCCAAACAGGTCATCAGGATTTGCTTCAGAAAGACCTGCCTAGTTATTTACCATCTATCCTCACAGTGTAGTTCCCTTGGTCAGCTGTATGTAGAAAGGTAAGAGGTCACATACTTTCCTGTAACCTAATTAGTCCTCCTGTACAGGGAAGACAAGCCATTTAGGGGTTTTGTGCTGTACTCACAAGGAAACTATCGTAGCCAATTTATTTTACTCAGAAATCTGGGCCCTATTCAGTAACGAAAACCAAATATTTCCATAATTAAAGGCATTTTTGTTTCTACCATGCTAGGTATGGACACTTAGTCACTATATAAATTATATATAACTTCTATTTTCAAAATTTAGTTATAAATCTGTATCTTCTACAAATTCTTGGTGGCATTTGACACTAGAGAAATTTGAATTTAGGCATTATTTCAAATGTCTCTTTTACAAAATATACTTTTAGAAAATGTTCAATTTTATGGATAACTGATGGTTTGCTGCTTTTTGCAGTGTTGATTTACCTTTCATTTATTCGTTTGTTTTGGTTTTGGACCTAATGTATTGTATTGTAAAACTGAGACCTAATGTTTTACAATATTTAATATAGATTCTTGCTAAAGGTTTTACTTATAATTTCAAACTACTTTCAAATATCAATAGAATGCTTGCTTTGATATTGAGAGACCATCTCTGTCTCTAAAAATGCACACACAAAAAAATATAGAGAGAGACATAAGACATTAAAAATACTACCATTCCATGATCTTTATGAGGTCCAAGTGCAGACTTCTCTATTAAGTCCATGTAATCTTGATTTTTAAAATATACAATCTCTGGATGAAATTGTGGATGAGTCACACATATATAAAATGTACTACAATTTCTACTAATAGACACTCTGCGACCACAAAGACTAAATGCAACCATAAATCATCTGTAAAAGTATTATTCAACTGAATCTATACTTCAAATCAAACATACTATAAACATGCCTAGACTTACATCACTTTGTAAAGTAAGTATCAGAACTCCAACAAATTACCAATTCAAAGTATCTTTAAAGCCTCAACTATGCTGATTAATAAAAGATGATACTAAGGGGCTCTCAGCCAAAAGAAAGGCATAACATTATGTTATGGATACATGTAAATTTCTGTAAAACTCTAATGGCAAACAAGTCTGTGGTACTAGTCAGTTTTCACAGGCACTACAGTAATTTAAATGTCAAAAATAGGGATTTCTCCAAGTCTTTACTTTTTTCAAGAGTATGATGTTAATCACAACAAAACCATCTTCCAGTATTTTTGCAGATAAAATAAATGTCCAACTATGTTACATTCATTTAATTGTCTTCCTTTGTATAAAATCAGAGCCTCTTCTGAAGCAAATATCTTTTCTCTGGAGTGAAATAGTAATGCAATGTCCTCGGGTACCTGTTAGAAGAAAACTTGGGAGTGGGAAGCTGAATAACAGTTTCTATAAAATAGAACATTTACATTACCTTATCATTTATCATGTATGTGTAAGAGTCATGTTTTTATTTCCAAGGGTTGATGTGACAAATTGACAGAAGCTTGGGAATTTAAAACAACACAAATTCATCTACATTGGCTCAGGAGGTGGAGACTGAAGTCAAGAGCTTTTTTTGTTTGTTCAATGTTCTGCTGTAAGTATCCAGGAATTCTGCACTCCCACTGGGAGAAACATTAACAAAACCTCCTCCTTCACTTTCACATTTGCTTTTTGTCAGTGACTCCGTGTTTCTTCCTATCTGTGTCATGATAGGAAACACATCCTTTGAATTGTTTCCTGGCAGAATCTTTCTCAGTCTCATCAAAACACCTGTTGTAGACAGGGAAATATTTATTTAGACCTGTTTTAGAGAGCCATAAAAAGTTACATAGGTTGTTTCAGTTCTGATACAGGCAGAAAATTGTAGACTGTAACTGTAGAACCATGTGTGGTAACAAAATGATCACATGTCCAAAGAAACACAAAGGCTGTGTTCCAGGACAAGTTCCTGCTATCTGAGAGCTTCCTCTCAGTGTTACATTACATACCTTCAATGACTCCTGGTGAATTAAGCCTTCAGCATGCAGGCATTGGCTGATATCCAATAGACAGTCTCTAGCTGCAGTGTTTAATTGGTTGGGGAAGGCAAACAGGTGAAGAATGGTGGTGTGGCAAATTAACTATAAACCATGAAAACTGAGTTTAAAAGGGGTGCATCTGAATGAGTTAAAAGCATTTTAATGCTCAGAATTGTTGTTCTTTGTTGCGTTTTATATAAATAATGAGAATAGGTTGTGATATCAAAGAATTAGAAATAAGAATGGATTTTGAAATGTTTCCTAACAGGTAGAAAATACATCATTAAAATGTTCTTCAATAGGTATAGAATAAGATAAATATCGAAAAGGGAAGAACAAATGTTGATTCTGAGAAAAATAGCATTTCTTGTAATAAAATTTGCATTTCACACTTGCATCCTGTTTTCATACATAAAATGATCCACCTGGCAGTAGAGCCTCATTATCATCTGTTCCTACTCTATGCATGGAGACTGTGCACATTTTTATCATTGGAATAGTGCCTACCCAAATTGAAACAAAATTCTAATTGAACTAATAAAATGCAAATATGCTTTTATAAGAAACACAATAAAGTATTTTCTTAGGCATCTTGTCCGCAATTATTTCAGACAAAATTGCAAGGAGAACAGTCAAATTATTTTATGGTTCTGACTCTGAACAAGAGCAGGACCAATAGAAGCGAAATAAGAAAAGCAACCCATACACACTAGAAATGCTAGTGCTATGTCTGATTATAGAAATTATGTCTGACAAAGAAAAATCATATTTACAAATTAATGTAATTTTTTTTAAAAGCAACTGTAAAACTACAGATGACATCTTACCAAGCTTTTTGGTTAATCCTAAATGCTTTCTTCTAAGATAAACTGATATCAAGGAGACTACACCCAAACCTCTACTCAGCATCACAGTTAAGCAGAAAAATAAATTGAAAGGACACACAGACTCAGAAATGGATAAATTATTTTTTCCATACAAATTATAGTGTCATTTAAGAATGCATGTCTTACCAGGTCTGCTTTCAGGTGAACTCATTTTAATTAAAATTAATCAAAATATGAACTGCATATATCTTGTGATTTAGGACATCTCTAACATTCAATAAACCATGAAAATTAAATTGTAATCACAATAAAAGAAAATAAATTTACCACGAGTTCAAAAATATAACATAGAATAAAGTATAAAATATTGCCAAAGCTAAAGGCAATTTGAAAACAGATAAATACACATATAACCACAAGTAACCACAATTAATAAATAAAGAGACCATGAAATTGAAATATCAATGAGTGATATATGAGAGGGTTTATAATGAAGAAATCATGTCATGATATTATATTCCCAGTAAATGTAAAACAGATAACAAAAATATACCATGTGCAATGACAGGAATACCTAATGTATCTAAGATATCAATATTCATTTGATGTCTGATCCAAATATTAAAAAACACACTCTCTCAACTCAAAGTTTTTTTTATTTTTTTATTTTATTTTTTTTGGTCATTATATGAGTTTATTTCCAGACCAAGGTATGAGCAAGAAGCCACCTGAAAATGATAGCCTGTCAACTGCTTGCCCCATCATTCACTGGCAGGTGTGTCAGGGCTGTATGGTCTAATTCTTTACCAAATAGGAGGTCTGCCACAATCAAAGACACTTTTCCATCAAATGACTCACATGACCTCTGTCCATCCTGACAGTTAGACTGGGGTGCATTTGGCTTTCCCTTTGGTCTCCTGTTTTGCAGGGTAGTCCCAGGGATGCACCTGAGTTCCCCCCAGGTTCAGGAGTGGATCTTGGATGCTGGTATCTCTGTTTTTCTGTTGTTCAGTGAGGATCATGACCCGCAGCAGAGGTGGGTAGGGGACAAGTTTCAATCTGTCCTCTGGTTTCGCAGTGAATACAGTGAAGGCCTCCTCTTCGTGCTTGGGTACCAACTGCCAGTCATGATACATGACTTGCTCGATTTCCGGAGCATCATCCTCACTCTTCCCTTTGAAGGTCAGGATGCCCCAGGCCCTCCTGTGGTCCAAGTTCTGCGCCGTGTAGTCCGGCCTGGCACGCGTGAGGTGCCAGTAGCATTGCTCGTCCTGCTGCCACAGCCAGGAATTGGCGAGTGACCAGTCGGCCCAGGCAGAACATCAGGAGGCCAGCGAGCAGCTGTAGGAGGCGGCTCTCACGGTGCGCATTGGTGTGGCCGAGTCATAGTCTTATAGTCTAGGGTGTAGAGCTGTGAGTCTTGAGGCTGCTTCTGCTGCTCACGCGCAAGGCACATACGGGGCAGGCCAGCTCGATGATCAAATCAGTTGGGGTCTCACTTTCTTTCGCACCACGCCTGTGTCCTTATAGCACTGGAAACCTGCTCTCTCTCCAAGTCTTAACTACCTTGCAGAAATCAGCAATATAGATTCACATGCAGTACAAAGGAGCTAGCATATTCAAACAAATTTTAGTAAATAGAATGAAGTCATAAGTCTTATTATTTTCATAAACAAATATTGAAAAAGATAGTGATTAAAATTGAAGAATATTGAAGTGTACATACATTTGTAACAATAGGGCAAGAAATAAAGACATGTTTATAGTTCACTGGTTTTGGCAAGGGATCTATTAGTCATTGGTGAAGGAAAAGAGATACATTTGAAAAAAACATTATTGGGACAAATGTAGCATATGTAACATAATGAAAGTAGACCATAGCATGTGATAGTTTCTTAACATCTTTAACTATAGTAAAGACCAAATAGAAAAGAAAATGCAAAAATTCCAGAGGGACATCTGTGTAACGTTCTACTGAGTAACAAGATCTTAATTCTAACTTCCAAAGTGTAAGGAACAACAGAAGTCATACATAGACACTGCAAACAACAGTGATGAGCCATGATTGTATACTCACAGATAGCCCAGGTCACATAAAGAAATGGAGCCTACTCTGGGTTATATAGACAGTAAAAAATATAAAACAGATAAAAAAATTCTGCAAATGAACACTATCAAAAAATTACAAGCCTCAGCCCTCTTATCATTCACCTATCAAAACTCTCAAGGAGTCATATCATTTCGTATTTACCTAAAATTAAGCATAGACACACACACACACACACACACACACACACACACACACACACACACGTTTAAAAAGTTAAATCATATGGGCCAACAATGTTTCCTACAAGAATCATAGACTAAAAAAGTGCTAGAAACAGGCTAGAGAAATCCTATGTAAAAGGGCTACTCAGTGCACACCAAGTGACCACACAATGAAATAGACTGTTGATGTAGCTGCTGGTTGACTCTTAGTAATTGGAAGTGGGCCCTTATTTTTGAAAACATTACACATTTAAGAAAAAAAAAACTCAGATGACTTTAGCTGAAAGCTTTTTTCCTATGGTATTGCTTCCTTGGTTCCAGAAAATACTATACAAACTATCAAAGTAGGGAAGCCATTAAACAGTTATACCCAGCAACAATACTTGGGAATCATGAGAATTAGCAGTATCACAAGACACACATAAAGATAAGTGTAGCCATCACCCTCATCAAAAAAGTCTCTTTCAGGTAAATGGAGACCATCAAAGATATCCCAAATAAATACATATACATTACAGCTCCTGCATCTCAGGGAGTGTGTATCATGAAAGGGCAGAAAGATTTAATAAGCTAAAATACCAGAAAACCTGTTGTGAAACAATTACTCTAAGGAATGTTTATGTAAATAAGACCATACTAACAAGATCAATGGACATGGTAATGTGGAAGGGAGAAAGTTTTGTGAGACCCCCATCCCTAGGTAGTAAAAACTGATAAGTAACAAATGATGGTCCAGGAAGGAGAGATAGTCTCTCCCAAGGAGGATTTCTAATACTGGTTGTCCAGGGGAGAATGGTCAGTCCTGAAAATGCATACATCTCAACAGCAAAAATAGACCTACATGATAGTATTTATATATTGGTGCATATACATACATACACACACATTACATACATACATACATACATACATATGCATAACTATAAGTATCAAAGAATAGGAACTGTCTACTTGGGGTGGGAATGGGAAGTATTAGAGGGAAGGAAGTGGGAGGTGCTAAAGAAAGAGAATAGAAAGGAAAATTGATGTGATTCTATATTAATTAAAATTTAAGAAAATGACAAGTAGTTGGAAGTCAACAGAGAGATTAGAAGTACTTTGTTTCAATTTCTATTGTTTTTTCAAAAATAAATATCAAACTTTATATAAAAAAGCAAAACATTCAGAATAGATAAAAATCTATACATCAATAAAATCATTCTTTTCTCTAAAATATATGAAACATAAAAAATAAAATCTAAAGCTTCTCAAGCCAGATTAGGCTCAGCTACCAATGATGAAAGCACAGTAGGTCACAGCTAATGCCAGCGGATGCACTAAGGCCAGCACATATTTCTGCTAAGCAACCCTACCACTGTAAAATCAGAATTTTTATTTTGTTTTGTCTTTGTCTGAACCTCATTTTTTAATTGGGTTATTCAGGATTTTGGGCTCCAGTATCTTGAGTTCTCTATATATTTTAGAGATAAGTCTTCTGTGACTTGTAGGGTTGTTGAAAAACTTTTCCTGTTCTGAGGCTATTGTTTTTGTTTTAACGAATGTGTCCTTTTCCTTACAGAAACATGTCAGTTTCAGGAGCTCCCATTTACTGATTGTTGTTCTTAGTGTCTGTGCTAATGGTGTTATATTTAGGAAATGGTCACCTGTGCCAATGCATTGGAGGGTTATTTCCCACTTTCTTTTCTATCAAGTTCAGCATAGCTTGTTGTAGGTTGAGGTCGTTGATCCACTTGGATTTGAGTTTTGTGCAGGGTAATAAATAGACTTAGATCTATTTTCATTTTTCTACATACTGCCACCCAGTTATGTTGAAGATACTATCTTTTTTTCCATTGAAAATCTATACTCTACTAAAATGGAAAACCTAAAAGAAATTAACAGCTTTTTGGACAAGTACCAATTACTAAAATTAAATCAAGAACAGATGAAAGACATAAACAGACCTATTACACTAAGAGAAATTGAAGCTGTTATTAAAAGTCTCCCAAAAAAATAAAAGCCCAGGACTAGATGGTTTTACTGCAGAATTCTACCAGACATTCAAAGAAGAACTAATACCAATAGTCAACAAACTTACATACAGTGGAAATTGAAGGAACGCTGCTGAACTCTTTTTATGAAGTCATAATCACCCTGATACCCAAGTCACTCAAAGATGTAACTAAGAAAGAAAACTAGAGACCAATCTCCTTCATGAACATTGATGCAAAAATGCTGAACATAATTCTGTCAAACTGATTACAACAATATAAGAAAAAAGTCATCCACCACGATCAAGTAGGCTTCATTCCAGAAATGTAGGAATGATTCAACAAATATGAAACTATTAATGTCATCCATCATGTAAACAAATTGAAGGAAAAAACCCACATGATCATCTCCTTAGATGCTGAAAAAGCCTTTGACAAAATCAACACTCCTTTATGATAAAAGACATGGAGAGATCAGGAAAACAGAGAAATTGCTAAGTATAATAAAGGCGATTTACAAGAACCTAACAGTCAACATCAAACTAAATGGAGAGAAATTCAAAACAATAACACTAATCTCAGGAACTAGACAATGTTATCCCCTTTCCCCTTATGTATTTAATATAGTTCTCAAAGTTTTAGCTAAAGCAATAGGAGAACAAAAGGAGATTAAGGGGCTACAAATTGGAAAAAAAGAAGTAAAACTATCTCTATTTGCAGATGATATGATTGTATACATAAGTGACTCACTAAATTCTACCAAGGAACTGCTACAGCTGATAAACACCTTCAGCAATGTAGCAGGATACAAGATTAACTCAAAGAAATCAGTAGCCCTCTATACACTAAAGATAAAAGGGCTGAAAAAGAAATAAGGGAAACATCACCCTTTATAATAGCTGCAAATAGCATTAAATACCTTGGAGTAACTATAATCAAAGAAGTAACAGATCTATTTGACAAAAATTTTAAATCACTGAAGAAAAAAAATGACGAGGATATCAGAAAATGGAAAGATCTCTCATGTTTCTGGATAGGTAAGATCAACATAGTAAAACAGGCAATTCAACCAGAAGCGATCTACAGATTTAATGCACTGCCCATCAAAATCCCAACACAATATATTATGGCCCTTGAAAGAACAATACTAAACTTCATTTGGAATAACTGGAAAGCCGGGATTGCCAAAACAATTTTACTCAACAAAAGAACCTCGGGAGACATCACCATCCCAGACTTCAAGTTATACTATAGAGCTACAGTAATAAAAACAGCCTTATAGTGGCATAAAAACAGACTTGTGGATCAATGGAATCGAATTGAATACCCTGACAATAGCCCACATACCTATGAACACCTGATTTTTGACAAAGATGTCAAATTTACTCAACAGAAATACTTTTAAAGCATATATTTAAAAAGAAACTAGCTACTAGCATGTACAGAAACTTTATGATTCAACAATAAAAATATAAATATAGAAACATTTCAAGACTATCTTACTTGGTGCACAGATTTTATCAAAACTTATCCAGATGAATAATATCTCTTCTCATAAATCTAAAACACTATAAACCATTATAACACACTATTTGTACCCTGTATATAGATATGTAGGATGGTCATAACGGATGGCTATCATCATTATCAGAAAAACTATACTCTATAACATTTGCTATAAATTAAGATAACATATATTGGATGAGGTATGGTAATAGAAATTTAATTCAGAACTTGCTTTAAATAATTTTGAGCAAGTCCTCAAGTGGTTAAATATGATTATGATAAAACCCAGAATCTCTATGTAATGTGTACTTAGAAGAAATCAAATTCGCACATTAAAACTCATACATTAAAAAAATCCTGTGCCTGTTAATGTCTTATTTTTAAACTTTATTTATTTATTTATTTGCCTTGGTGTTTGCCTAGAACTGGAACTACAGACAGTTGTTAGCTGCCATGTGGGTGCTGGGAATCGAACCCGGGTCCTCTGGAAGAGCAGATGGTGCTCTTAACCACTGAGCCATCTCTCCAGCCCCCCTGTTAATGTCTTTTAATAATAGCAAAATGTCAAAATATGAGAGTAATTTATTATCTATTAACCATAAGATAAATATATTAATTACGTTTTAACATTATTTAGCCTGGTGGTTTTCAACCTGTGAGTCATGACCCTAAAGCTCATGTAAAATGCCATGTGATATTAACATCACTTCATTCAATCTTCTTTAGTTTCTAATATTCTCAGATAAGATTTAGGAATGATATTGTGTAATTACAAGCTAGTAATATAATAATACTCAAAAGTTTAAATAAACAATGGAAATGTCTTCATACTTTAGATATTATAAAAGATAATGCAACATTAAACACAAAACCATTGAAGACAATTGTACTAATGAATTATTAATATCTGTATAGCAAATAATGGTGAAATTTCTAGAATGTTTTTCGTATGTGCAAACATATGCACACACAAGTGATAACATGCATTGTCACTAATTTTTCTTCTGATGCAATTGTATTACAATAGGTAAATTTGAGCATGCATATTTTAATTGATATTTAATACTATAAGACTCAAAGTCAGGGAGCTGAAAAAATGACTGATCTGTTCAAGCTATTTGTTCTAGCAAAGGACCTAGATTCACTTTACTCCAGCTCTAAGGTGTCCACTTCCTTCTTTTGACTTTGTGGACACCAGATACACAGGCTGCATAATCATTCATGTAACAAACACACATTCATATACATAAAATAAAGAAAAGTTCCTAAAACATAATATTGTAAATAATAGAAGACATAACTGCCTTTCTTGCATTTTTAAAGAATTCAGATATCCACATTTCGATGCTGAAGGTATTTTAGTAGTATGAGAATAAAAGTAATTTGACATAGAATTATCTATTATGTTATGCTGCATACTGTTGGATATCTCAGTGTCCTTGAGTTTTGCAAAGAGGAACAAAATAATGAATATTAACTTTCAATGTTGACAATTTCTTTGATATATTCGAAAGGCACTAGTATCAGATGGAGTACATAATATGAAAATTTATTTCAAATTCAAAATTAAACAGCACTCCAATTACAAATAGCTAAAATATATTATGCATTTCAGCTAACAAATGTATAAGTTACTTTTTAATGATTTCATGTAGAACCTCAATTACAAGAAGTATGATTCCAAGTGGAGTTTTAAAAGTTGATTGTGTCCTTTACATTCATTTGCAACATAATAGTTCACATGAATAATTGATTCTGTGTCTGCTGTCTAAATGTGTATTATGCTATTACAATCTGCCAAAGATCAGGTCAGATATATTGGAGGAGAAATTATCATTAATATTTAAATTACATTCTTTTAGATTGTGACAAGCAAAGACAAAACAATTGAGTCTTAATATCTTTATGTACTTTTATTTCTAGTTCAAGTGGTGACACTTTACATATCACATTTGTAGAGTATCTTATCTGGTATCCACAACTATAATTTCTTGAGAATGTTTTAAGGCTTAAATAACTCTCTGCATTAAAGAATACAAGAGTTACGTGGAAATATCTTGGCCTTTCCTTTGGTACAGGTGTAACTCAATCAAACATTAAGTTTAAACATAAAGTCACAGTTGCTGCTACTCAAGGAAAAAATGTGCTTTACTTCCCTCAAATAACTTATGTGTTAAAACTTCATTAAGCTATGATAATATTTATCTATTCAATGTAATAATTTAATAGTTATTTAATACTTATAATATCCTTTGACAATAAATCAGGTAAAATTTTATTATCATATATTGCCTCAAATATTATTAATCTTAAATTTTATTTAACATCATGAGATGACAATTGTATTATTTTATCTTCTAAACACCATGTTCTTCCTCAAGCTCTGCAGTTCAACTTGATTTAAAATGACAAACAAATCTGTGACATATATTTTTGAAGTACTTTAGTGTTTTTGCAATTTAAAATGTATACCTTAAAATAATTTTCACATATTAAATTTATAATTTATCCTAAATCTTTGTAATGTTACACTAATATATATATATATATATATATATATATGAGGGTTTTTTTAGAAATCTTGACAAATTATTTTTAAAAGCTCTCTTGAATTATTCAAGGCTACTTTGCTGCTAGAAATAAGATCTCAGTTGAAACTCAGAAAAGATAAATGTATTACTGAGGTAACAAGATAGTTTACAACCCAAAGAAGATCTGCCTACATCATAAGTGGAGACTGTCAATAGTGCACATAGCACTGGAACACTGAAGCAAAGCGAGTTAGCAAACTATCTTTAGTCCATAGTACTTTTTTCTTTATCTATCCACCACTCCTTCTTTGATGTATGAACGGCTTCAGGTGTGCCTATTACTAAGCATGACAAAAATGTCTTCATTTTTCACATGCTTTTCACATGGTTGATATACTGACTGAAAGCTAGTGGAACCAAAACAAAACAATTAAAAATAACGGATATGGAGGAAATTGAAAAGTACAGTAATAACGACCTTCAGCCTATGAGTATAATGTTGCTAAGGCCATCACATCTTAGTAGTCTAGGAAATGTTGTATTTTATTTTGACCAGACTCAAGCTAGTACTGTTAAGAATGAAGATAGAGGCAAATGGATGAATTTGGAGAATATCCTCCTGAGTGAGGTATCACAAATCCAGAAAGATAAGAAGTGGATGAACTCAATCATTAGTAGACTTTAAACAAAAAGCAAAGCATTCCAAAGCTGTAAAACACAACCACTGAACAGGTTGGGATCTCAAACATCTTGGACAGGCACCTTGAAGCCCATTTCCTCCAGAGGAACACCTGACCCAGTCTTGGTGTTGGAGTCAAGAAAGCAGATATGCATGGAGTGGATGCTGAACTATGCTACCTTGGGACCTTGGGACCTCCTGCTCTTGCTGGGGAGGAGATAATGAGATGGGGAAAAGAAAGAGTGACTGTGAGGGTCAGGAGGGGTGACAGAGTTGGAACAAGGGGATGCATGGTTAAAAAATGAGACTTTATTCATAATAAAAAAGAAAAAAAAAAGAAATGTAATAAGCCACACAGAGTTTCCTTCAAGGTGATAACTCAGTGTTTTCTTAGATCTTTGCTTTAGCTATTCCTTATTTGGTGCTGCTGTTGTTGTTGCTGCTGCAATTTGTTTGTTTGTTTGTTCTCTGTGAACACTGTATTAAGTTATCAAGAAGGAAGACATCTATTCACTTATTCTTGTTTCTGATTCCTTATGAATAAATGTATCTGGAGGAAAAAAAAAGAATGAAGATAGAATATCCTCAAATACAATATCCACACACAACAATCTTTTCATGGTGTGGCACAAATGCATCTGGTCTCAGAATTAGCAACTGTACTTAATGGCAGCAGAATCCTGTCACACTGTAGAGAATTTAACCCCTCATGAGCACTGCCATTAACTTGAGAAATTTTTCACAAAAGGTTCACATGGCCTTTTCTTCTCCCATCCTTAATTTAATCTTGCTAGTGTTGGATATAGTAATTTAAATATCTGTTAGATAATTTCAAAATTCAAGCAGCACTCTTTATAGAATTAAAATATTTCATCATTATCAGCTACAAAGACTTATTAATGGAACATTAAAGACTAAACAGCCAAGTAGAGTCTGAACCTCTATTTTTACAGAAAGTAACATATTTAAATAACCACTTGGTTCAATCTTCAGTGACAATGTTACTATTTAACTAGTGATCATATACTTAAAATATATACCCTGTTTAATTTTTTAAATTAGCATGTTAATGAATGTAAGCAAGTATGCAAATAAAGATGCAGTTTTATGTCCTTAAACATTTGCTATTTTTAAATACTTACAATAACCTTTCATCTTTTTACATAGAATAAAGTTATAGACCAGAGCACAAATTAGTGACTATTAAATCTGTGAATGTTAATTTTTCTCCTAATAGCTTGTAGAAGAAATACTACATGTGTATAGATAGAAATCTAAACTTGTTTTAAAAGAATTAGCCAAAAATGAAACAGAAACAACATAGAGAAAATATTTTCCAAATAGGAAAACCTAATTTTTGACAAAGAGGTCAAAATTATTCAATGGAAAAAAGATAGTATCTTTAACAAACGTTGTTAGCATAACCAAATGTTAGTGTGTAGAAATATGGAAATAGATCCAAACCTATCACCTTACACAAAACTCAAATCCAAGTGGATCAAAGACCTCCACATAAACCCAGCTACACTGAATTTGATAGAAAACAAAGTGGTAAATACCTTCTAACTCATAGGCACAGGTGACCACTTTCTAAATACAACACCAGTAGCACAGACAGTAAGAGCACCAATCAATAAGTGGGAACTCCTGAAATTAAGAAGCTTCTGTAAAGTCAAGAACACAGTCCATAAGACAAAACAAAAGCCTACAGAATGGGAAAAGATTTTTACCAACCCCACAAGCAACAAAGGATTGATCTCTAAAATATATAGAGAACTCAAAAAAGTAGAGACCCAAACCCTTAATAACCCAATTAAAAAATGGGGTTCCATTTGGAATACTACTCAACAGTAAGAAAACATGATATCCTAAAATTCGCAGGCAAATGGATGGATTTGGAGAATATCTTCCCGAGCGAGGTATCACAATCTCAGAAAGATAAGCAGGGGATGTACTCACTCATTAGTGGTCTCTAAACAAACAAACAAGAAAAAAAGCCAAGCATGCCCAAGGGGCAAACCACAACCACTGAACAGCTTGGGATCAGAGACACCCTGAACTGACCCTTCGGATCCCACTCCACCTAGAGGAACACCTGACTCACTCTTGAGGGAGGGGGGAAAGAACTGGATTTGCCAGGAGTGGAGACTGATCCAAGCATTATTGGGTCAGTGGGACCATAGGACTGTCTGCTCCCTGCCCAGGGAGGGGATGGGGAGTTGCAGAGAAGAAAAATGACAAGATGTGGTGGGAGGGTGAAGGGACCTTGAATGAAGATATACAGGGATGGAGAAAAAAAAAATCAGAGGGAAAGCTGAACACAAAGTAAATATATGTGTAGCAATCTTATTTACATTATCACCCCTGATAAGTCATGCTTATGGTTTTTATCTTCTTTATAGTTATTGTTAACTTCTCAGCATTTTAAATTCATTTTACTGTTTTTCTTGATAAATACAAAATAAATTAAAAAAATGGGGTTCAAAATTGAAAAGGGAATTCTTAGCAGAAGAATTAAAAATGACTGAAAGGCATATGAAAATGTGCTCAACATCTTTAGCCATCAGAGAACTGCAAATCAAAACAACTTTGAGATACCACCTTACACCAGTTGGAATGGCTAAGATTAAAATCAGATGACGGCCTAGGCTGGATAACCTATATCTTAAGCAACTGCCATGTTTGTCACATTCTTACTATAGTCCCAACACATTTCTCTGTCCCTTCCTGGTCATCACCAAAGTCAGTCTTCCTCCTCCTGAATCTTTTAGCTTTATTTCTATATAGTTTTAAATAATGCCTTTCAGAGAGGTCGGTATAATTTATACCATCACTTGTATAAATGTTCAGAGGCATTCTATAGAATAATTAGTGGAGTGACATAAACAGTTAATCATTACTTGAATTTTCTCTCATAGAATACACATCTATTGATTTTCTTCTAAATGAATGCAAATTACTATGCTATTTTTTTCCTAAAGAGTATAGATGTAGCTTGTCCAAAATGACAGAATGTCTGTTTGGCACAGCTTTATTGAATTCTGACAAATTTGCTTTTCTAATTCTATTTTTCTTTACTGCTTCATTTTTCTCATATTTAGGTTGTTTATGTATAGTCAAATGAAGTCATAAGAAGTGTTTAGAATTCAACTGAATGCCATAAACGGCATTTTAAGTACATCAGACAGCATTATTTTAGTATATTAAAAAACCCTGATAGGATGTAAAATTAGTTACCTAAGAGAATGCCTGTAAATTTGTACCAATCTAATACAATGAAAAGAGTGCACGTGGAAGTAGCTCAAAGTGGAAAATTAATGTTCTCAAACCCACCTTAACATTACTATGTAAAGCTCTAGCAGTCTCCTGTCATCAAAATGGCAATAACTCCTCAGTAGGTCTGCAGGCTTTCATATCAGTGAATACAGTCTCCACTACATTTGTGCCCACAATATGAGATACTTTGCCTGTTTCTTGATTCTAAGTAATAATCCTGACAAGTTTTATTTCTTTAAAAATGGTGGTCATTCTGAGTAAGGTAGCCCAGACTAGAAAAACAAACTTGATATATATTTGCTCATAGGTAGATATTACCTATAAAATAAAGGATAATCATTCTACAGATCACAACCACACCCCAAAAACATAGTGATACAGAACTTGTGAGGGTGGGCAAGCCATGAGTAGACCAACTTGAAGCTCATGCCGTGATACTGCCTGGATGGCCAAAATCCAGAAAAAGTAGAGCCCAGAGACCCAAGGTAAAACTGAGTATGCACACGTGCATACACACACACGTACATACATACATACACACACACACACACACACACACCCCAATTATGTTCTGCTGTACTCATAAATTGGTGCCTAGCCCATCTGTCATCAGAGGGCTGTCATCTAAACAACTGATGGGAGCAGATGCAGAGACCCACAACCAAACATTAAGCACAACTCAAGATACTCTATAGAAGAGAAGAGAGGGAGGAAGGACTTTAGGAGCAAGACTGTCAAGGACAACATGAGATCTTGGGCCACAGAATCAGCTAGGTTGATGGATGCTCACAGAGACTGAAGTGAAAATTATGAAACTTGTATAAGTCTGAGCTATCCCCTCTACATATGTTATGATTGTGTAGCTTTGTGTTTTTGTGGGACTTTCCACAATAGGTATGGGGGGTTGTCTATGAGACATTGTCTGTGCATAGAACACATTTGCTTTTACTGGTTTTCCTTATCTGGCCATGATGTGAGGGTTTCTGCCTAATCTTTTTGTATCTTGTTAGAACATGTTTGGTGGAAATCTCTACAATGCTATGTTTGTTTGATTGATTGTTTTATTGATTATTTGGTTGATTGATTTATATATTCATATATTTATTATTTGGTGATTTTACATCTTGCACCCCATCAAACTAAGTTATCAGACCTCTCAGATTCATGCCCACTCTTATGATCTCCCCATGTACAAAAATGCCCATTCATGCTGCTCATTTATTTACTGGAGCATAATTAAATTCCCTGTGTCCAAACCCTTAAAGAAAACAAGTATTTTCTCAGCTGCACCCCTACCAGAGACCATCAATGCAGAAGTGAGGCACTGTGTCATTTAGCTGTGTTCTAGCCTAGATCTAAAGAAACTAAATCCCCAAACCCTTACTAACCCAATTAGTTAACCCCAAATGGGGTTCAGAACTAAAAAGGTGATTCTCAGCAGAATTACAAATGGCTGAAAGACACATAAAAACGTGCTCAATGTCTTCAGCCATCAGAGAAATGCAAATCAAAACAGCTTTGAGATACCACCTTACACCTGTCAGAATGGCTAAGATTAAAAACACAGATGACAGACTATGCTGGAGAGGATGCAGAGCAAGGGAACACTCCTCCATTGTTGATGGGAGTATAAGTTGGTTCAGCCACTCTGGAATGCAGTATGGTGTCAAATGAACAAATCTATTAAGCAGCAGGCACAAGCCCTCCATGGGTACCAGGTACTCTGTGCATATCATATAGGGCAAATTAGTATTTTATGAAATTTCTGAGTGTATGAAAGAGTAGATCTCTGATGCTTATGTCTTCTCTTTGGTTCTTTTACTTCTGTTGATTTGTGTTGTCCATCTTCAATATGATAAATTTTGCTGTATTTTATAAGGTAGAGAAAACTCTTACAAAACAGAGGAATTGGAATAGCTAAAGCCTATGCTCTACTTTAGGGCTGGGTGTTTCTAAAGTCTTCAGGAGGCTTCTACTTGTAGGCACAGTCATTTTGAAGAGAGACAATATAATTTATTAGCACACAACTGTGACATTATATGTTCTGTTCCAACTTTAAACTTGTTGAGCTTGTCTATCAGTAGTTGGCTCTTATGATAGGACAAAATTCTCACGATATCATTATTCTAAGTTGCCATGGTTTTGTCTCAGGTCTGAACAAAAACCTTTTTAAACCTAAAATTAAATAAACAAATTTTTATATCTATGTGAATTTATATCTATTTTTGTGCCAAGCTGTTATGCCTTTGTAATGAATTTAAAGTGTACTTTGAGGTCATGTCATGTGATACCTCCAAATGCATTCCTTTTGCTTAGGATTGCTTTGGCTTTTTATATAAAATTTTAGGGGTATTTTCTATACTTCTGTAAAGAATAACATTGGGATTTGGATGGGAATTGCACTAAATCTGTAAATTCCTTTTGATAGTATAGCCATTTCAAAATAACTAACTCTGACAGTTTAGGAGCATGAAAGTTCTTTTTATCATCTGATTTCTTACGTTATTTCATTGTCTTAATGTCCTCCTTTCATGAGTCTTTTAATCCCTGGTGAAGGTTTGAATAAAAATGACCCACATAGTCCATAGGAAATGGCACTATGAGGTGTGAACCTGTTGGAGTAGGTGTGACTTTGTTGGAGGAAGTACAATACTAGGGGATTGGCTTTGAGGCCTCAGAAGTCCTAGCCATATCTAGTGAGACAGTCTTCCTTACTGCTGTCTGATAATCAGGGTGTAGAATTCTTAGCTCCTTCTGCATCACCATGTCTGCATGTCACCATGCTTCCCACCATGATGAAGATGAGCTAAGCCTCTGAACTGTATGACAATTCCAGTTAATTGTTTGCTTCTATAAGATTTGTTGTGATCATGGTGTGTCCTTACAACAATAACACCCTAACTAAGACATCTACTTAGATTTATTCATAGATTTCTTTTGAGGTTAAAGTAAAGGATATTCTTCTATCTTTTTCTTAACCAGTTTATTATTACAGTATATAAAAACTATTGATATTTGTGTGTATATAAAAATTTTATCCATCCATTGTACTGAAAATGCTTATCATATTCAAAAGTTTTGGTATAAAGTCTGTAGGTATAGAATCACCATCTGCAAAAATGATTAATTTAACAACTTTTTCCTTCTTCTCTTCCTCCCCTACCTCTTCTTTACTTTTAAATCTTTTGTGTCTTTCTCTTTCTTGTTTTTTTTTCTCTATATCTTTGTGTACTATACTGAGAAGAAGTAAAAAAAAAAAAAAACTAGACATCCTTGTCTTATTTTAGATTTTAGAAAAAGTGATTTATTCTAGAGTGTTCAGTGTGATCTTGGTTATTGGTTTACTTTTATAAAGTCTTTGTTGTGTTTCAGTATGTTTAATTTATTATTAGTCTCTGCAGGATTTTTATCATAAAGACATATTAAACTGTGTCAGAAAAATACTGTATCCTAAATACATTTAATAATACTATATAAAAAATATCTGTACCAACATTTTTATTAAGTAAATAAATACAAAAAATAATTAATTTAAACTTAAGTAAATAAATACAATGACGTCATGAATTCTAAAGAAAGAAAGAGCTAAATGAAAATACAAATCATTAGTGAATGAAAATGGTGTGAAAGATAGACATGAATGCTGCGAATGATTAGGGAGAAGGTTTAGTGTAAATAAAAGGGAGAACATATCCAGAGACAGAGACATCTAGAAGAGTCTAGAATGAACATAACCCTGAGCATCTGACCATGTGAGAAGAGAGCTAGGGAATGACAACTAGGAGAAGAGTAGCCTCACTCAAGTCTGAGAAGTTTAGAGTAGGGGGACTTTGGGGTATGCCAGTCATACCCTGTGACTTGTAGGAACTGAGGGATGCTAGAATAACCTGGTGGTCAGATCCATTTTGGTATATTAAATAGGCACTCCAAGTAGGCACATGTCCCACGGTTTGAGACCCAACAATTACTGTGAATTATAAAGCTAGTCTCTCTATGGACTATCTGAGTTTCACTCTCTGTCCATATAATGCTATTAAAATCTGCCCATTAAGATTTTCATATAACTTGGGCATGGTCTTGTATTTAATCTGAGTATGCTGTCCCCTTTCCCCTGCTTTTCCTTTCACAAATATCATTGGCTTGAAAAAATGCATAGAGAAAGGTGGTTCTCTTCCCAAAATGAAGCCAAGTTTATTACTTATGTGAAGAATTGCTTCTGAATGACTGACCAGGAGGCTATTCAAGATCTCTGGCAGTAGAGGAAGTCTCTTTAAGACCATGGTTTAAACAGCTTGAAAGATTTCATCTTAATTTCTGTAACAGTTGATATCTGGCTGTCCTTTTTATAATGGAAAGTGAGAACTTTCCCTACTGTGTTTGACAAATGTTGTCCAGGTTCCATTGACAGGAATATGATGTCTACAATGCCTGTTTGATTTTCAGGGATGGAACTCCACATCTTACTTGGTTTTAAGTATGTATGGAATGTTATGATAGGACAAAGTAGAAGTTATGGTCAGATGTGAAAATGGTAAGGAGACAAAAAATTATACTTGTGAAATAAACTCAGTATTTTAATAAAATAAAAAAATACCAATGGCAAGCATTTTGGGACTCTGCTATCTATTTGCTGTAGAAACCTCTTCCATTTCAATTTTGTCTATTTGCTTTCTCAGGCTGCTCTCTCTTATCCCCAGCTGTGCTTCTCCCCACAGTAGATACTATTTTCAAAAACCCAATACATAGCACTTTTTTAATTTTCCAGAAAGAGATTAAATGCTTTAGTTTTGTTGTTGTCCTTGTTTCTTTTTGAAAAGTTCTGCCATTTGTTTTTTTTCCAAATTAACCAAAACAAGACAGTTCACATTTTGTTTGAAAATAAATGCCATCAAAGTTATTATAAAATTGTGATTTTCCAGTCACTCTCTATTCTCCCCATCAATTTATCTTCATCCCAGCAAGGACAGGAGATCCCCAGGCCCCAAGGTAGCTTAGTTCAGCATTCACTCAAGGCAGGTCCACTTTCCTTACCCGCCACATCAAGACTGGGTCAGGTGTTTGGTAAATGATGATAAGCAGGTATTTTTGACCCATTTCCTTAATTTATCCTGATGAAATGCCCTGACAGAATCTACCAAAGAGAAACAAAGATTTCTGTTCTTTGTTGTTTTTCTTATTTTTTGTTTTAGCTCATTGTATGAAAGTCAAGATAGAAACAGAAGGAGCTAATTACATTGCATTTATAAAATCAGAACAGAGAACAATGTAATAATTTGTGCATATATATCTATGATCAGCTGAATTTTCCCACACTCATACAATTCCAGATCTTCTGTGAAAAAGTGCCACCCAAGTTGGAAATATCTTACTACTTCAATTAATATAAACAAAATAATCCCACACAGACAGACATACACATCAACCTAATCAGTGCATTTCCTATAAATTCTATACTGTGTAAAGTTGGGTATTAGAATTAAATTTTATAGGTAGACTTTCTCAATTTTGATTTTACCACAATACATATTATATAACAACTCAAATTTGATTAACTTAATAGTATGTTCTCTATTTCCATCCATAAGTCCATAATGAATACTATTTTTGCTACTTTAAAAATGTTTATGTTTCCCATGGACTTGGAAGGTGCCAAAATTCTTTGCAATAATTCTTAGAAAAATCTTTTCTTTTTTTTTTAATTATACTTATTTTATATGAATTGGTGTTTTGCCTGCCTGTATAACTGTTAAGGGTGTCAGATCTTGGAATTACAGACAGTTGTTAGCTGCCATGTGGATGCTGGGAATAGAAATCAGGTCTTCCAGAAGAATAGCCAGTGCTCTTAACCACTGAGCCATCTCTCCACAGCAATTCTTTTTTTTTATTTTGTATTTATCAAGAAAAACATTAAATTGAATTTAAAATGCTGATAAGTTAACAATAACTATAAAGAAAATAAAAATCATAACCATGACTTATCAAGGGTGATAATGCAAATAATTTGCTACATGTAAAATTACTTTGTGTTCAGCTTTCCCTCTGGATTTTTTTTCCTATCCCTGTATATCCCCATTCAAGGTCCCTTCCCCCTCCCGCCTTATCAGGTCATTTTTTCTTTCTCCACAACTCTCCATCCCCTCCCTGGGCAGGCTGCAGACAGTCCCATGGTCCCACAGAGCCAATAAAGCTTAGTTCAGTCTCCACTCCTGGCAAATCCAGTTTTGTCCCCCCTCTCTCAAGAGTGAGTCAGGCATCCCTATAGGTGTAGTGAGATCCAAAGGGTCAGTCCAGGGTGTTTCTGATCCCAAGCTGTTCAGTGGTTGTGGTTTGCAGCTTGGGCATGCTTGGCTTTTTTCTTGTTACTTTATTTAGAGACCACTAATGAGTGAGTACATCCCCTGCTTATCTTTCTGGGTTTGTGATACCTCGCTCAGGAGGATATTCTCCAAATCCATCCATTTGCTTGCAAATTTTAGGATATCATTTTTATCTTACTGCTGAGTATTATTCCATTGTGTAGATGTACCACAGTTTGTTAATCTATTCTTCAGTAGAGGGACATCTAGGTTGTTTCCAGGTTCTTGCTATTACAAATAATGCTGCTATGAACATAGTTGAGCCAATACCTTTGGAGTGTGATTGTGCATCTTTAGGGTATACACCCAGAAGTGGTATTGCTGGGTCCTTGGGGAGATTGATTCTCAATTTTCTGAGAAACCGCCATATTGCATTCCAATCTTAACAACAAAATCATGCTCCCCCTGTTTTCTCAGTTTCAAAATATAATTTAAAAAGTGAGGAAAATTTATTAACTATCTTATGTCAGACCTGGAACTCTCAGACCTTTTCTGATAAGACTGCCTCTTAATTGAATTATTGAGCAGCTTCTTTACCTAAGTATGCAAGTTCTTTTTTAAATTTTCTGAGGAAAGGAAGTAAAAACTGTGTTCTATCTCCATCTATCTCTCTCCCTTCCTTCATATCTGCTTCTGGCTGTGTCTTTTTTTCTTTCAAATTAAATTTACACAAAAGTAATTTAAATGGGCCAGTGAGTATAGCAGTAGGAATTGTACCTGTGTCGAGGAATCCCCAAAGACCTCCATGGAGCTGGACTCAATGCAAACACAAGAGACATTTTATGTTATGAACAGGTCCAAAATGAACCTTGGTTGAAACCCTTTGTTTGACACAGCACAGGGTTATTGGCCCTGAGCCCTGAGGTAAGAGGGCTTAAACATAGCCTACATTAAGTGGGGTACTACATGTCTTGGCATTCCAGGATTGGGCAAAGTGATATGAGGTACAATAGCTATTGGCTAAGCATTTCAGTGTAAGCCCAAGCTCTGAATGGGCTGACTGAAGTTTCAGCACAAGCCTAACTGCTGAATCCATTGGAGGTCAGTCACATATCCAGATACAGGACCTGCCCTCAGGTATGAAATGCTTCTTTTCCAAAACAAAGCTTTGTAAGGATCAATCCAAGTCTTCACAGAATAGATACCTGTATTTGTAGAAATTTTTGCAAGTCAGGACCACAAAGAATATAGTAGTTGAGGATAAAACCCTCATGTTGAGACATTCTGCTTTATTGTCAAGAAACAGTGCTAAGTTTGAAGTTACAGTACAATAAGGATTTTTTATACATCATTTTTAATGCACCAATAATTATAAAAATATTGTATAACATCAAAAAATGTGATGCAACTTGAGAAGGTTTTGTGAACAATATTGTACTTGTAGAATTTTACTTATGTCATACGCCTCCTCTAAAATGCATCTCCTACTTCACATGCACTTTGAAACCTTTGCTTGTGTGGGTGTGAAAGTCCAGTATTAGGTTGCTTTTCAAGAATAGCAAGGCCTTGAATTTGATATTGCTACTTCAGACATGACATGGCAAGGGGAGCAGAAGAAATAAAAAATTAAACTTCTTTTATATCAGGCTCCAACCAGTTTCCTGATTCTTCACTGTTTTCTCCTTAAACATGTACATCTCTCTAGAAACACTCTGGAATGATTCCTTGTAGCACAGATTGTGTTCATCCTAGACCTTGATTCACTTTTCTCTAAAAATTCATGAAATATCTCTGTGTGCATTTGATCCATTTTAATTGGAATTATCTTTACCCATCTTCTGAACTGTTTTTTATTTATTGAGTATAAACTAAATACATTTTTTTAGAAAATATTTCATTTCAATTCTCAGTAAATTTATACATTTTATAAACACATTGATAATAATGCCTATTTTGTGTTTGTTGTTCATAGTGCACAGTTTGCTATACTGAACACAGAATAATGCCTACTGCTTCTTTGATGCAGGTTTTTATGGGTAACAAAAGAATGAAAAAAATCATATGAGTGTATCATGTTGGCAGAAATGACTTTAAATGATCTATGTATTTTAGAATAGTGCTGTTTATCTAATATTGTTCTTATTTTTGCAAGAAATTGAAACCAAAATGTGTGTGTGTCTGTGTCGGTCTGTGTGGTATTTAAACAAAAAGGATTTAAAACAACAGCTATACAGTATTTTACTCTTCTCCTAAAGTGCATCTAAAGCATATAGAAAAAGAATCATATGTATGCAACATTTATACATTATTCCATAAATATTTTTAAAATTATATTTATCTTTTAGAAATTTCTTGCACTGATATATAATCCATCTTCTTGGGGTTATTTTATTTTAATTTCTCTTCCATTTTTGTCCCAATGTATTCCTGAATTACATAAAATATCTTAAAAATTATCTGCAATCAAGTTTGACTTTCATCAGCACACTTATGGGTTCATTCCCAAAGGATACTTTGGCAAAGCACCAAGTTAGACTTATGGAATAGATGGTAATGAGAAATTTCTATTTTTCAAAGCAATTTTATTATTTTTTTTAAAGACTTTCATTTATTCTTGACATTTATGAGTGCACTAATCTCCCTGTCATATACTTCTTCCAAATTTTTCACATGTACTTTCCCATTCTCCATCAAATCCATATTTCTTTTTCTATAAATTATTGATTCAGACATATACATATATAAATATACATTTGTAAGTTTACAATTACACTTTTCAGTTTGTATAAGGTATTTTTATATACGTGATTATTACTGTGTGTATTCATATTTAACATTCCTCTTTTGCTCAAGGATTATCAACATTTCATTCAGTTTTATTAGTATTTTTATTTCTTCCCTTGAAAACTCTCTCCTCAGATATGTGGCATTCTTATCTGTTTTTTTCAGTGCAATATTTTAATATCATCTATGTATATTATTGCATACATATTTTATGATAAAAATTAATTTTGAAATTTAGAAACAAAACAAGTTAATAGAAATAGCGTTTTCCTGTTACAATAGTAATTATTACAGCTGAAGAGAATATTTGTATCCAAACTAGCCTTTTGTATCAAAGGCTGAAAGAAAAACACACCCCTTTATTAGGCAATGGTAAGACACTGATACCACAATAACATAAAAGTAAATCCATGAACATAATATGCTCATAGATTCAAATTTAAAACCTCAGGAAGAACTCATTGAGGAAGTGATATGGGAATGCCTTTCTTCGTGTTTTGAATAAAGGAACTGTTTGGGCCTACATCAGATACCTTAATAGTAGGTTGAAAATTGGAGTAAAGATAGGCGAAGGAGGGCAGAGTCAGGGGAAACACAATCCAGCTGCCTAAGAATCAACATGTGAGGTAACACAAGTAAGCCACAGGCCATAGGGCAAGGCAAATTAATGGAAATTGACTGGATTAAGAAGAAAGAGTTAGTTAGTGATATGGCTAAGCCATAGGACAAAGAGCATGAAACTTATATAAGCATCTGTGTGTTTCTTTTGGGCTTTGGGATTACTGGTCAGTTAAGTGGAAGCAGTCAGATCCAGACTCTGGGGCGAGGCAGTCTGCAATTAGGCCTGACCAAAAACCTCGTGTTACAGATGGTGCTCAGTGTAGGGTGAAGACCCACATAGAGCTGGAGAAAGCTTTAAAGATGTTCCAGAGCACAGAAATGTGGAGCAAAAAGCAGCTTCTGAGTTGTATTTCTGAAGTGGGTTATAGTTCAGAGATGCCAGAGTGTTCAAGTTTGAATTTCAAGATGGCGGTATTGTGGCAGGCCGTATCAAATGGAGCAAGCCTGGTTCCTGAAGTCTCACAGAAGACTCAGTATAAGCAACAAGCTGTATGTGGTTTAAGGTTTCTATTTAAAGTGAACAGAAAGGGAACAGCATCAGAGACAGCTTCTTATTTGCAGCATTTTCTTTTGTCTGGTCTGTTTGCAAGTGGCAAACAGAGGCAAATACCCTTTAAAAGAGGCTTCTTTTGTATTTAGATTGCTTTTGGTAGGATTGCCATTTTTATTATGTTGATCCTACCTATCCAGGAACATGGGAGATCTTTCCATTTTCTGATATCCTCTTTAGTTTCTTTCTTCAATGATTTTAAAGTTTTTGTCAAATAGACCTGTTACTCTTTTGCTTATAGTTACTCCAAATTATTTAACTCTATTTGCAGCTATTATACAGGGTGATGTTTCCCTTATTTCTTTTTTAACCTTTCTATCTTTAGTGTATAGGAGGGCTACTGATTTCTTTGAGTTGACTTTGTATCCTGCTACATTGCTGAAGATGTTTATCAGCTGTAGAAGTTCCCTGGTAGAATTTTGTAGATCACTAATTTTTTACAGACCTTGAAAGAACAATATTCAATTTCACTTGGAATAACAAGAAAGCCAGGATTGCCAAAACAATTTTGCTCAACAAAAGAACCTCAGGAGGAACCAATGTCCCCAACATCAAGCTATACTATACAGTTATAGCCTGACACTGGCATATAAACAGACTTGTGGATCAATGAAATCGAATTGAAGATCCCAATATTAACCCAAAAACCTATAAACACCTGATCTTTGAGAAAGAGACCAAAAATATTCAATGGAAAAAAAGATAGTATCTTTAACAAATGGTGTAGGCATAGCTGGATGGTAGTATATAGAAAACTGCAAATAGATCCAAGCCTATCACCTTGCACAAAACTCAAATCCATATAGATCAAAGACCTCAACATAAACCCAGCCACACTGAACTTGATAGAAAAGAAAGTGGGAAATACCCTCCAAAGCATTGGAACAGGTGACTACTTCCTAAATATAACACTGGTAGCACACACAGTAAGAATAACAATCAATAAGTGGGAACTCCTGAAACTGAGAAGCTTCTGTAAAGCCAAAGACACAGTCAATAAGACAAAAAGGTAGACTATAGAATGGGAAAGACTTTTACCAATCCTACAAGTGAGAGAGGACTGATCTCTAAAATATATAGAGAACTCAAACTAGAGCCCAAAGCCCCAAATAACCCAATTAAAACATGTGGTTCAGAATTAAAAAGAGAATTCTCAGCAGAAGAATCATAAATAGAAAAAAAAAAAAAAAAAAAAAAAAAAAAAAAAAAAAAAAAAAAAAAAAAAAAAAACAGGTTCTCAACCTCTGTAAAAACAAAAGCAGAAATTTTTTTCCAAAGCAACATATCCTTGGACTCAAATTTCAAAGTCAAGGTACCTTTAATATATATATATATATATGTTAAACAAACATATATATATATATATGTTTGTTTGTTTAACTTGTTAGCCTTTGCAATCAAATGTTTTACTGCAATTAGCTCATTTACAGTTAAAAAATAAAAGAAAACACAATAAATATAATCCAGATTCTGTGTCTACCTTTATGTGGCTTTTATATGTTTATTAGTCTATATCTGTTTTTTAGGAACTTTTGCTTCCTCTTTCTTTTCTCTCCCAGTCTCTGTATTTTTTTCACACACACATTATAATCCACATTGTGGTTTTTCTCCATCTGAATCTATTTTATTGTGTATCATTAATCATTTTCTAACCAGAAGAGCTTTTAAAAATTATAGACTATAAAGCACTGCTTTGCCTGCTGACTCTGCTCCACTCAGGAGCTTTTCAACGTAGTAGAGGCACCAGAACCATGCTCACCTTCCCAATACTGAGAAGCAATGCTTAAATATTATGGAGCTATTTACCACCCCAACTCTGGAGAATCTTTTGTCTCCACAATCATGTAGAGTAACACTAATGCATGCTGTTCACTCCACTTAAGTGTTTGGGAGCAGGACCTCCTAAAGAGCTACATAGTTTTCACCAATTACAGTGAGTCAAGAAGCCTCTTTTTAAATTATGAATAAAGTCTCATTTTTTATCCATGTATCCCCTTGTTCAAACTCCTTTCCCACTCTCACCCCTCCCATTCACTCTCTTCTCCCCATCTCCTTATCTCCTCTCCAGCAAGGACAGGAAATCTCCAGGTCCTAAGGTAGCATCCACTCAAGGCAGATCCGCTTTCCTCATCCCAACATCAAGACTGGGTCTGGTGTTCCTCTGGAGGGAATGGGTTCCAAGGTGCTGGTCCAAGGTGTTTCAGATCCCAAGCAGTTCAGTGGTTGTGGTTTGCAGCTTGGGTATGCTTTCCTTTTTGTTTAGAGTCCACTAATTAGTGAGTACATCTCCTTCTTATCTTCTTATCTTTCTGGATTTGTGATACCACACATATTGGATAAAATTACTTTTATCAACCAAGATCACCTGAAAATACTCTAATGGGAAGAGATTGCCACATCAGCTTCAAGGCTGCAACTAAGTTTATCCATTATGCATGCTGCTATACTTACACCATGAGGGGAATGAACTAAACCTCTGAACTATACTAGTCCACTTAAATGTTTTCCTTTATAAGAGCTGCTATATTCAGAGTCTCTTCACAGCTATAAAACCCCAACTAAGACAAGCATTAGTGGCAAACAATAACATAATGAATAAAAATGTACAATAGGGAGAAATAAAAATAAAAAAGAAAACATCTTCTCAAATTCTAGTGAGCTTTCAAAAAGTTTACTTTTAGAAAAAACATGATATTTTAATCTTTAAGATTAAATCATCTTGAGCTCCTCCATCTTACTTTTAATCAAATCCAAAGTTAAGAAAGTATACTATGAGAAAACACTTATTTAAAAAGTAAAAGAAATCAACTGTAACAAAATAAAGTTAGAACACCACTGGTATAGTAATGATCTTCTCTAAACATGTATTGTAAACCAAAGTACATACAATCCAAATAAAAATAGTAAGAGTAATACATAAAAGGAATGTAAAATAGTCAAATAAGCTCCACACTGAATCATCAAGTAACCATCACAACTACATTTCTGGCTGGTATTCTGCTTATTTCCTGAGACCATTCGTTCTTACAGTCTTGTTTTCTCTCCTATATACAAATACTAAAAAAATCTGAAAAATCAAGGAAACACCATCATTGGCAATACCTGCAAATAATACAAAATATCTTTGGATAACTCTAACCAAAGAAGTAAGAGACAAGATCTTAAAGTCATTGATGAAAGAAATTAAAGAAGATATATGAAGATAGAAAGATCTCTCATAATTTACAATAGGTAGGATCATCATAGTAAAAATGACAATCTTACCAAAAGCAATCTACATATTCAATGCAATCCCTATCAAAATCACAACAAAATTTTTTAACAGATATTGAAAGAACAAACTTCGAGAACTATATTGAATAGATAAGGGGAGAGGACATCCTTGTCTAATTCCTGATTTTAGTGGGATTGTTTTGAGTTTTTCTCCATTAAGTTTAATACTGGCTGTCAACTTCTGTCTGCAGAGTGAGTCCCAGCACACTCTGTAGCAGGCACAAATTAAGTCAGCCTGTCGCCATACCCACAGCTACTGCTGAGGGAATTTGCACGGCTACCCACCTCCACCTCCAACTAAGCAAACAGATAGCGATAGGGTCCCTGAAGGACAGACTCAGACCCCGCCCAGAGAGGTGACAGTAGACAACAAGCCCGAGTGCTACAACTGAACCAGAAGCCACCTAATCATGAACCACTGAAGCCATGGGCAAACATCAAGGCAAAAACTTACATAATAATACAAAGAACAACAAGGTCACTCCAGAGGAAAGTAGCAATCCCACAAATACAAGAACTGAACAGAGCAATGAAGAGGAAACAGAAGGAAGCAATGCCAAATATTCCTTTTTGATGATCATCGAAGCTCTCAAAGAAGGTATGAAAAATAGCCTTAAAGAAATAGAAGAAAATACAAACAGAAAATTGGAAGAGATGAACAAATCAATGAAAGAAACATGCCAGGAACTAAAAGCTAAAATAGAAGCAATAAAAAAGACACAAAATGAAGCAAAGATGGAAATAGAAAATCTGAAGAAAAAAGCTGGAACCACAGATACAAGCATAACAAACAGAGTTGAAGACATGGAAGACAGAATCTCTAAAGTGGAAGACTCAGTAGCTCAAATATATATATATCAGTCAAAGAAAATAGTAAAACTAAAGAAGCCATAACTCAAAATGTTCAGGAAATCTGGGACACCATGAAAAGACCTAATTTGAGAATAATAGGAATAGAAGAAGGACAAGAATACCAGCTCAAAGGCACAGATAATGTTTTCAATAAAATCATAGAAGAAAACTTCTTAATCTGAAGAAGCAAATGCCTATAAAGATACAAGAAGCTTACAGAACACCAAATAGATATGACACCCAAAAAAGTCAGCGCACCACATTATAATCAAGCCACAAAATATAGAAAACAAAGAAAAAAAATTTAAGAGTTCCAAGAGAAAAGAGTCAACACACATATAAAGGCAGACCCAACAGAATAACACCAGAATATTCAATGGAAATGTAGAAAGCTAGAAGGGCTTGGTCAGAAGTTATACAGACGCTAAAAGAGTATGGCTGCCAAATAGAATACTATACCCTGCAAAATTATCAATCACCATAGATGAAGTAAACAAGGTATTTCAGGACAAAGTCAGACTGAAACAATATCTATCTACAAACCCATCACTACAGAGAGTATTAGAGGGAAAACTCCAACCTAAGGACCTCAGATATACCCACAAAAGCACAAACAATCAATATTTCCACAGAAGAATACCCCAGAGAAAGGAAATACAAACAAGTTACCATCAAAAATGGTGGCAGGAAATATGAATCAATGGTCACTAATTTCCCTTAATATCAATGGTCTCAAGTCATCTATAAAACGTCACAGACTAACAAGATGGATACAACAACAGAAGCCATCCTTCTGTTGCCTACAAGAAACACACCTCAAACCCAAAACAGGCACAGGCTTAGAATAAAGGGTTGGGAAAAGATTTTCCAGTCAAAAGGTCCTAAGAAACAGGCAGGGGTTGCAATCCTAATATCTAACAAAGTAGACTTTAAGGTAAAAGCAATTAAAAGGGATTAAGATGGTCACTACTTATTCATCACAGGAAAAATTGATCAAGAGGAGATTTCAATCTTAAACATTTATGCCCCTAATATAAGGGCATCTACTTATGTAAAAGAAACACTGCTAAAACTCGAATCCCACATCAATTTTTACACCCTAATAGTGGGAGACTTCAATACCCCACTTTCAACCCTGGATAGAACAACCAGACAGAGTCTCAACAGAGAAATAAGGAGTGTAAAAGAGGTTATGATGCAAATGGATTTCATAGATATCTACAAAACCTTCCACCCAAAGGCAAAGGAATATACATATTTCTCAGCTCCTCATGGAACTTTCTCCAAAATTGACCACATAATTGGTCATAAAGCAAATATCATCAGATGCAAAAAAAATGGAAATAATCGCTTGTAACATATTGGACCATCAGGGCCTAAAGTTGGAGTTCAACAACATCAACCCAAAGAAAGCCTACCAACTCATGAAAACTAAACATCACTCAGCTGAACCATCTCTGAGTCAAGGAAGAAATTAAGAAAGAAATGAAAGTCTTCCTAGAATTCAATGAAAATGAATCTACAACATATCAAAACTTGTGGGACACAATGAGAGCAGTCTTAAGAGGAAAATTCATAGCGCTAGATGCTTATATGAAAAACCTAGAAAAATTCCACACTGGAGACCTAACAGTGCAGCTGAAAGTCTTAGAACAATTAGAAGCGAACTCACCTAGAAGGAGTAGATGGCAGGAAATAATCAAAATTAGACCTGAAATCAATACAATTGAAACAAAAAGAACAAAACAATGAATCAACAAATCTAAGAGTTGGTTCTTTGGGAAAGTTAACAAGATAAATAAGCCCTTAGCCAAACTAATCAAAAAACAGAGAGAGAGTGTTCAAATCAACAAAATCAGAAATGAAAAGGGGGACATAACAACAGACCCACAGGAAATACAGAGAATTATCAGATCACATTTTGAAATTCTGTATTCCACAAAAAAAGGAAAACCTAGAAAAAATGGACAGCTTTCTGGATAGGTACCATCTACCAAAATTAAATGAAGACTAGATTAATTACCTAAACAGGCCTATAACTCTTAAGGAAATTGAAGTTGTCATTAAAAACTTTCCTCAAAATAAAAGCCCTGGCCCAGATGGTTTTAGTGCCAAATTCTACCAAACATTCAAAGAAGAATTACTACCATTGCTCCTCAAATTATTTCACACAGTAGACACAGAAGGAATATTGCCAAATTCCTTTTATGAGGCCACAATCACCCTAATACCAAGCGACTCAAAGATACTACAAAGAAGGAGAATTACAGACCAATTTCTGTCATGAATATTGATGTGAAAATTGTCAACAAAATTTTGGCAAACCACATACAACAATGTAAAAGATATCATCCACCACGACCAGGTAGGCTTCATCCCAGAAATGCATGGCTGGTTTAACATATGAAAAACTGTAAATGTTATCAATCATATAAACAAACTAAAGGAACAAAACCACACGATCATATCCTTAGATGTGGAAAAAGCCTTTGACAAAATCCAACACTCCTTTATGATTAAAGCCCTGGGGAGATCAGGAACACAGGGAGAATACCTAAATATAATTAAGGCGATATACAAGAAGCCGACAGCCAGTATCAAACTTAATGGAGAAAAACTCAAACCAATCCCACTAAAGTCAGGAATTAGACAAGGATGTCCTCTCTCCCCTTATCTATTCAATATAGTTCTCGAAGATTTAGCTAAAGCAATTAGGGAACAAAAGAGATTAAGGGGATACAAATAGGAAAAGAAGAAGTGAAGCTATCTCTATTTGCAGATGATATGATTATATACATATGTGACCCACAAAATTCTTCCAAGGAACTGCTACAGCTGATAAACACCTTCAGCAATGTAGCAGGATACAGGATTAACTCAAAGAAATCAGTAGCCCTCTATACACTAAAGATAGAAGAGCTGAAACAGAAATAAGGGAAACATTGCCCTTCATAACAGCTGCAAATAGCATTAAATACCTTGCAGTAACTATAACCAAAGAAGTAACAGACCTATTTGATAAAAATTTTAAATCACTGAAGAAAGAAATTGAAGAGGATATCAGAAAAGGGAAAGCTCTCCTATGTTCCTGGATCGGTAGGATCAACATAGTAAAAATGGCAGTTCTACCAAAGGCACTCTACAGATTCAATGCACTGCCCATCAAAATCCCAACACAATATTTTTTGGACCTTGAACAAACAATACTCAATTTCATTTGGAATAACAGGAAATCCAGGATTGCAAAAACAATTTTACTCAACAAAAGAACTTCAAGAGGTGTCACCATCCCTGACTTCAAGCTATACTGTAGAGCTACAGTAATAAAAGCAGCTTGGTACTGGTATAAAAACAGACTTGTGGACCAATGGAAGAGAGTTGAGGATCCAGACATCAACCCAAAAACCTATGAACACCTGATCTTTGACAAAGAGGTCAAAAACATTTAACGGAAAAAAGATAGTATATTTAACAAATGGTGTTGGCATAGCTGGATGGAAGTGTGTAGTATAGCTTGAAGTCAAGGATGGTGATACCTTATGAGATTCTTTTGTTGAGTAAAATTGTTTTGGCAATCCTGGCTTTCCTGTCATTCCAAATGAAATTGAGTATTGTTATTTCAAGGTCCAAAAAATATTGTGTTGGGATTTTGAGAGGAATTGCATTGAATCTGTAGATTGCCTTTGGTAGAATTGCCATTTTTACTATGTTGATCCTACCAATCCAGGAGCATGGGAGTGCTTTCCATTTTCTGATATCCTGTTCAATTTCTTTCTTCAGTGATTTAAAATTTTTGTCAAATAGGTCTGTTACTTCTTTGGTTACTCCAAGGTATTTAATACTATTTGTAGCTAATATGAAGGGTAATGTTTCCCTTATTTCTTTTTCAGCTCTTCTATCTTTAGTGTATAGAAGGGCTTCTGATATCTTTGAGTTTATCTTGTATCCTGCTACATTGCTAAAGGTGTTTATCAGCTGTAGCAGTTCCTTGGAAGAATTTTGTGGGTCACTTATGTGTACAATCATATCATCTGCAAATAGAGATAGCTTCACTTCTTCATTTCCAATTTCTATGCCCTTAATCCCTTTTCATTCCCTTATTGCTTTAGCTAAAACTTCGAGAACTATATTGAATAGATAAGGGGAGAGAGGACATCCTTGTCTAGTTCCTGACTTTACTGGGATTGGTTTGAGTTTTTCTCCATTAAGTTTGATACTGGCTGTCGGCTTCTTGTAAATTGCCTTAATGATATTTAGGTATTCTCCCTGTATTCCTGATCTCTCCAGGGCTTTAATCATAAAGGAGTGTTGGATTTTGTCAAAGGCTTTTTCCGCATCTAAAGATATGATCATGTGGTTTTGTTCCTTTAGTTTGTTTATATGATGGATAACATTTACAGGTTTTCGTATGTTAAACCAGCCATGCATTTCTGGGATGAAGCCTACTTGGTCATGGTGGATGATATCTTTTTTTTTTTTCCTTCTTTATTTTGTATTTATCAAAAAAAACACAGTAAAAAGAATTTAAAATGTGGAAGAGTTAACAATACCTATATCTTTTATGCATTGTTGTATACGGTTTGCCAAAATTTTGTTGAGAATTTTCGCATCAATGTTAATGAGGGAAATTGGTCTGTAATTCTCCTTCTTTTTTGTGTCTTTGAGTGGCTTGAGTATTAGGGTGATTGTGGCCTCATAAAAGCAATTTGGCAATATTCCTTCAGTTTCTACTGTGTGAAATAGTTTGAGGAGTAATTCTTCTTTGAATGTCTGGTAGAGTTTGGAACTGAAACCATATGGACCAGGACTTTTATTTTTGGGGAGGTTTTTAATGACAACTTCAATTTCCTTAAGGGTTATAGACCTGTTTAGGTAATTAATCTGATCTTCATTTAATTTTAGTAGATGGTACCTGTCCAGAAAGCTGTCCATTTCTTCTAGGTTTTCCATTTTTGTGGAATACATGTTTTCAAAATATGACCTGGTAAATCTCTGTATTTCCTGGGGGGTCTGTTGTTATGTCCCCCTTTCCATTTCTGATTTTGTTGATTTGGACACTGTCTGTTTTTTGATTAGTTTGGCTAAGGGCTTGTCCATCTTGTTAACTTTCTCAAAAAACCAACTCTTAGATTCATTGATTCTTTGTATTGTTCTTTTTGTTTCAATTGTATTGATTTCAGGTCTAATTTTGATTATTTCCTGCCATCTACTCCTTCTAGGTGAGTTCGCTTCTAATTGTTCTAAGGCTTTCAGCTGTACTGTTAGGTCTCTAGTGTGGGATTTCTCAAGGTTTTTCATATAGGCATCTAGTGCTATGAATTTTTCTCTTAAGACTGCTTTCATTGTGTCCCACAAGTTTGGATACGTTGTGGATTATTTTTTATTGAATTCTAGGAAGACTTTGATTTCTTTCTTAATTTCTTCCTTGACCCAGAGATGGTTCCGCTGAGTGATGTTTAGTTTCCATGAGTTGGGAGGCTTTCTTTGGGTTTTGATGTTGTTGAACTCTAACTTTAGGGCCTGGTGGTCTGATATGCTACAAGGGATTATTTCCATTTTTTTGTATCTGTTCATATTTGCTTTATGACCAATTATGTGGTCAATTTTGGAGAAATTTCCATGAGGAGCTGAGAAATAAGCATATTCCTTTGTGTTTGGGTGGAAGCTTCTGTAGATATCTATGACATCCATTTGCATCATAACCTCATTTAGACTCCTTATTTCTCTGTTGAGGCTCTGTGTGGTTGATCTATCCAGGGTTGAAAGTGGGGCATTGAAGTCTCCCACTATTAGGGTGTAAGAATTGATGTGGGATTCGAGCTTTAGCAGTGTTTCTTTTACATATGTAGGTGCCCCTATATTAGGAGCATAAATATTTAAGATTAAAATCTCCTCTTTACCAATTTTTCTTTTGCTGAATAAGTATTGACCATCTTGGTCCCTTTTAATTGCTTTTAGCTTAAAGTCTACTTTGTTAGATATTAGGATTGCAACCCCTGCTTGTTTCTTAGGACCATTTGACTGGAAAATCTTTTCCAAATGCTTTATTCTAAAACTGTGTCTGTCTTTGCAGTTGAGGTATGTTTCTTGTAGGCAACGAAGGATGGCTTCTGTTGTTGTATCTATCTTGTTAGTGTATGACGTTTTATAGGAGAGTTGAGACCATTGATATTAGGGGAAATTAGTGACCATTGATTCATATTTCCTGCCATTTTTGGTGGCAACTTTTTTGTATTTCCTTTCTCTGGAGTATTTTTCTGTGGACTTATTGATTGTTTGTGATTTCGTGGGTGTATCAGAGGTCCTTAGGTTGGAGTTTTCCCTCTAATACTCTCTGTAGTGATGGGTTGGTAGATAGATATTGTTTCAGTCTGACTTTGTCCTGAAATACCTTGTTTACTCCATCTATGGTGATTGATAATTTTGCAGGGTATAGTATTCTAGTTTGGTAGCCATGTTGTTTTAGCGTCTGTATAAATTCTGACCAAGCCCTTCTAGCTTTCATCATTTCCATTGAATAGTCAGGAGTTATTCTGATGGGACTGCCTTTATATGTGAGTTGGCCATTTTCTTTTGCAGCTCTTAAAATTTTTTCTTTGTTCTGTATGTTTTGTGGCTTGATTATAATGTGGCGTGCTGACTTTTTTGGGGGATCATATCTATTTGGTGTTCTGTAAGCTTCTTGTATCTTTATAGGCATTTCCTTCTTCAGGTTAGGAAGTTTTCTTCTATGATTTTATTGAAAACATTATCTGTGCCTTTGAGCTGGTATTCTTCTCCTTCTTCTATTCCTATTATTCTCAAATTAGGTCTTTTCATGGTGTCCCAGATTTCCTGAACATTTTGAGTTATGGCTTCTTTAGTTTTACTATTTTCTTTGACTGATATATCTATTTGAGCTACTGAGTCTTCCACTTCAGAGATTCTATCTTCCATCTCTTGAACTCTGTTTGTTATGCTTGTATCTGTGGTTCCAGCTTTTTTCTTCAGGTTTTCTATTTCCATCTTTGCCTCATTTTGTGCCGTTTTTACTGCTTCTATTTCTGCTTTTATTACAACTTTTATTTCAGCTTTTAGTTCCTGGCATGTTTCTTTCATAGATTTGTTCATCTCTTCCAAATTTTTGTTTGTATTTTCTTCTATTTCTTTAAGGCTTTTTTTAGAGCTTCGATGATCATCAAAAAGGAATTTTTGGTGTTGCTTCCTTCTATTTCCTCTTCATTGCTCAGTTCAGGTCTTGTATTTGTAAGATCGTCACTCTCTTCTGGAATTACCGTGTTGTCCTTTGTATTATTATGTAATTTCTTGCACTGATGTTTGCCAATGGCTTCAGTGGTTCACAATTCGATGGGTCCTGGTCAGTTGTGGCACTCGGGTTTGTGTGCCTCCTGTCCCCTCTCTGGTCAGGGTCTGAGTCTGTCCTTCAGAGACCCCTGCAGATGTTGGCTTGCTCGGTTCGAGGTGGCGGTGGGTAGTCATGCAGCTTCCCTCAGCAGAAGCTGCAGGTATGATCACCTGCAGAATTTATCCGCCCCTGCTCCAGAGTGTGCTGAGGCGCTGCAGACAGCACTTGGTCCCGGCGATTTTTATCTTTTTCATAGTTATTGTTAACTTATCAGGATTTTAAATTCATTTTACTGTTTTTCTTGATAAATGCAAAATAAATAAAGAAGGGAAAAAAAAGGAGATACCAGCATAGGGTTGAAGATTTCCTCTTTTGGTGGCCAATTAGTTTACTACGTTAAATAAAAACTAAGGCATTGTATGTGTTTCGAGAACCTTCAGGACTTGACTTTATAGGAAAGAGAGACTGATGCTTTTAATGGGGCATTTACTTAAGAGATACCTGCAGTTGTCTCTGAAATTCACAAGACTGGCATTCTCTAGAACACGAGTCTAAATGTGATCCCTGAAAGACCACACATTTTATCAGTTACCTGCAAAGATTTCTGTGAGCCACCTTTTCATGTTTATCATGGCGGCGACTGCAGTCATAAATAAAGGAAGTAGAACTACAAAAAAAATACTCAATATCATATGAAAAAGCAAAAACCATAGGATTAAGTAATAGACCTTCAGGAGACAATACCATCTCTGACTTTAAGCTATACTATAGAGCTATAGGAATTAAAAACGTCCTGGTACTGGCATAAAAATTGGCTCATGGATCATTGGAATTGAATCAAAGACTCCAACTTTAATCCACATACCTATGGACACCTAATTTTTGACAAAGAGGCCAAAAATATATGAAGAAAAAAGATAGAAGCTTCAACAAATGGTGTTTGCATAATTCAATGGTGTTATACAGAAGAATGCAAATAGATCCATATTTAACACCCTTCACCAAAAAAGTCCCATGTATCAATGACCTAAAAATAAACCCAGTTACACTGAATGAGAGAAAAAAGAAATAGGAAATAGGCTTAAACATATTGTCACAGAAGACCACTTTCTAAATAAAAGACCAGTAGTTCAGACACCCAGAACAACAATTAATAAAAGGGACCTCCTAAAATTGAGAAGCTTCTATAAGGCAAAGGATAATAGACAAAACAATAGCTTATCAGTGAGAAAAGATCTTCTATAACCCTATGTCTGATAGAATACTGATCTCTAAAATACATAGAGAACTTAAGAAACTATAAGCCAAAACCACAAATAATCCAATTAAAAAATGCAGTTCAGAGCAAAATAGGAAATTATCAACAGAAAAATTTCAAATGGGTGAAAGACACTTAAAGAATTGTTCAATATCCTAGGCCATCAGAGAAATGTATATCAAAACAGCTCTGAGAAAGCATCTTACATCTGTCAAATGGCTAAGATCAAAAACACAAATGACACGCTATGCTGGAGAGAATGTGGAACAAGGGGAATACTACTCTATTGTGGTAAGAGTGTAAATTTATACAGCCACTTTGGAAAGCAGGATGGTAGTTTCTCAGAAAACTGGAAATTAATCTACCTAATGATCCAGCAATACTATTTTTGGTTATATACCCAAAGGAGGCATATTCTTACCCCAAGGACATTAGCTCAACTATGTTTATAGCAGCATTATTTATAATAGCCAGAACCTGGAAACAACCTATGTTCCCCTCAACTGAAGAATGAATTTTAAAAATGTGCTACATTTACACAATAGAGTACTACTTAACAGTAAAATAACAATGGCATCTTGAAATTTTCAGGCAAATGGATGAAAAAGATCATCTTGAGTGAGGTAACATAGATTGAGGAAAATAGACACGGGATGTACTCAGCACAAATTAAACATTACACATAAATAAAGGATAATTAGGCTACAATCCACAATTTCTGAACATCTTGGTAACAGGAGGGTTTTAAAAGAGACATCCATACACTATCTCTATTTACAGATGATATGACTGTATATATAAGTAGTCAACAAAATTCTACCAAGGAACTTCTACAGCTGATAAGCACCTTCAGCAATGTAGCAGGATACAAGTTTAACTGAAAGAAATCAGTAGCCCTTATATACACTAAAGATAAAAGGGCTGAAAAAGAAATAAGGGAAACATCACACTTTATAATAGCTGTAAATAGCATTAAATACGTTTGAATAACTATAACCAAAGAAGTAACAAATCTATTTGACAAAAATTTTAAATCATTGAAGAAAGAAATTGAAGAGAATATCAGAAAATGGAAAGATCTCTCATATTCCAGGATATGTAGGATCAACATAGGATCAACAATGGTAATTCCACCAAAAACAATCTACAGATTCAATGCATTGCCCATCAAAATCCCAACACAATACCTTATGGACCTTGAAAGAACAATAATCCACTTGATTTGGAATAACGGGAAAGCCAGGATTGCCAAAATAATTATGCTGAGCAAAATAACCTCAGGAGGCATCCTCACCCGGACTTCAAGTTATACTATAGAACTACAGTAATAAAAATAGACTTGTGGATCAATGGAATTGAATTGAGGATCTGGGCATTAACTCAAAAACCTATGAACATCTGATCTTTGACAAAAAGGCCCAAAATATTCAATGGAGAAAAGATAATATCTTTAACAAATGGTGTTGGCATAGCTGTTTGGTAGTATGTTGAAAAATGGAAATAGATCCAAGCCTGTCACCCTGCACAAAACTCAAATTCAAGTGGATCAAAGACCTCAACATAAACCCAGCCACTCTGAACTTGATAGAAAAGAAAGTGGGAAATAACTTCCAACGCATTGGCACAGGCAAACACTTCTTAAATATAACACCAGTAGCACAGACACTAAGAACAACAATCAATTAGTGGGACCTCCTGAAACTGAGAAGCTTATGTAAAGCAAAAGACACTGTCAATAGGAAAAAACGACAGCCTACAGAATGGTACAAGATTTTCATCAACCCTACAAGTGACAAAGAACTGATCTGTAAAATATATAAAGAACTAAAGATACTAGAGTCACAAACCTTGAATAACCCAATCAAAAAATGAGGTACAGAACTAAAAAGGGAATTCACACCAGAAGAATTACAAATGGCTGAAATGCACTTGAAAAAGTGGTCAACATCTTTAGCCATCAGAGAAATGCAAATCAAAACAACTTTGAGATACCACCTTACACCTGTCAGATTGGCTAAGGTAAAAGGCACAGATAACAGCCTATGCTGGAGAGGTTGCAGAGCAAGGGGAACACTCCTCTATTGTTGGTGGGAGTGTAAACTTGTTCTGCCACTCTGGAATGCAGTATGGTGCTTTCTCAGATAACTGGAAATCAATCTCCCCAAGCACCTAGCAATACCACTTCTGGGCGTGTACCCTAAAGAAACACATTCACACTCCAAAGGCATTAGCTCAAGTATATTCATAGCAGCATTATTCATAATAGCAAAAACCTGGAAACAACCTAGATGTCCCTCAACTGAAGAATGGATTAACAAACTTTGGTACATCTACACAATGGATTGCGACTTGGCAGTAAGAAAAAATGATATCCTAAAATTTGCAGGCAATTGGACAGATTTGGAGATTATTCTCCTGAGTGAGGTATCTCAAACTCAGAAAGATAAGGAGGGGATGTACTCACTCATCAGTGGACTCTAAACAAAAAGGCAAAAAGCAAAGCATGTCCATGCTGCAAACCACAAGCACTGAACAGCTTGGGATCTGAAACACCTTGGACTGGTTCCTTGGATCTCACTCCCTCTAGAGGAACACCTGAGTCAATCTTGATGTTGGGGTGAAGTAACTGTATCTGCAAGGAGTGGATGCTGAAATAAGCCATATTGGGACCTTGGCACCTCCTGCCCTTGCTGGGGAGGAGGTTGGGAGATGTGGAGAAGAGAGAGTGACTGGACGATGTGGGAGGAGGAAGGGACCTTGAATAAGAATATACAAGGATAGAAAATGTGACTTTATTCATAATAAAAAAAGAATTGTACATAACAAAAAGAAGAGACAGACATCCATGTGTAGCACAAATTTCAATTATAATGAAAGAGACTCAGAGCCAGATACTGGGAAAAGGCTAAGATATCAGCGAGAGCAAACATCACAGTCAAAACTCACCCACATATCTTCCAGCTTCTGCAGCCTTGTTCCTAGGTGCTTCTCAATCACTCCTGTTTTCCTAAGACTGTCTTAAACACCCTTTTCACCAGCTGTATCCCATCTATGTTGGGATTACAGATGGGAGCTACTCTTTCTGGTAGTCAGCCTTGAACTCACAGAAATACAGAAAGTTCTCTCTCTTTCTGAAGTTATAGTATTAAGGGTTAGGGTTAGGGTTAGAGTTAGGGTTGCACTTTTCCTGTGCTAGGATTAAAGGTGTGTGCCATTGTGGGTTATCTCTTGATACTAAAGGTTATAATAAATATGTGACATTTCACCACATGGTCCATTTTGTGTCAAAAATAAAAAGAAAGTTATAATTAACATAAGAAAAAACATACAATACACACAATAATTATATATAATATACAAAAAATAATTATATGAGAAATGTTCAGTTTGTTAACAATTGACAAATTCAAAAAGTCCATTATTTGTCCTATATTGATGAGTTCAAAGTATTGTACCTAGTCCATTTTGTATCTAACTTGTATTATTAACTAAAAGCTATATTTTGATGTCTTTTTAAACTTAAACACTTTAACTTCTAGGTGAGTTTCTTTCTGAAACTGTCACTAGAAAACTATAACTATTAACTATCTCATGTTCACATTTCTCAGAGACCCAAGAACAGAATAATACTAAGCAAATAGCAACTTCTAAAAGTTTAAGAAACTAAACAGATTGCTGCCTGGACAGTCACCCCAATGTTCTGCTGAATCATTGAAGCATCATCTTTGGCCTATAAGCCTAGCATGTCTGACAGACTTCTATGTGCAGCAGGATATTCCCCAAATTTCTATCTAACTTGTCTTGACAAGGTCAGCAATTCTTTTTGGTCAGTTTCTCCTCCTTGTCCATTTTGAATAACATATTGTCAGCAGTCAAGATCAAGAACTTCCTGAGCTATGTCTGACTAGTTTTTGACTGGGTTATCTCTTGATATTCCAGGTTTCATTAAATATGTAACATCTCACCATATTCATGACTCCCCTTGGGAAAAAATAAACAAGGTTTATTGAGTAAATTGGGATCACATGGCAGAGAGAGAGAGCAGGGTGGTGGGAAGATGTTATGAAAGAATGGGAGGGTTGAGTAGGAGGAGCAACAGAGAGGGAGAACAAAAAATAGATATCCTGATAGAGGGAGCCATTGTGAGGTTAGAGAGAAACCTGGTGCTCGAAAAATGCCCAAGAAGCCACAAGATGTCCCCATCTAAACTCCAAGCAATAGTGGAGAGGGTATCTAAGCAGGCCTCCTATAATCAAGTTAAAGACCACCCTAATTGGCATTATGGAGCCTTCATTCAGCAATTGATTGAGGCAGAAGCAGAGGACCATAGCTAAGCAATAGTTTCAGCTCACAGTCCAGCTGAAGAAATGGATGAAAAAGTATATGAGCAAAAGAATCAGGATCATGGTAAGGAAACCCACACAGGCAGCTGACCTGACATATTAGGATCTCACTGACTCTGAAATGACAGCTGAGGAGCCATCATGGAAAAGAACTCAAACCTCCAAATGTAGAAGATAGTAAAATGGCATATGGGGATTGTAGAACCTCCTGCAGTCATACCAGAATTATTCCTGATGCAGAAACTGGCTTCTTTGGGTCAATTCCCTAGAGAGGAACACCCTACTCATTTTTGATACTGGTGGAGGGCCTCTGTCTCCCTCAACTAGATATGACAGATTAAACTGACACACTTTGGGATTCCTTTCTTTCCCTAAGGAATGGATCATAGGATGGGAGGAGGCTGTGGGGAGACTGGGAGGAGGAGAAGGAAGTAGAATAGTGATGGGTATCCAAAAACACCTTTTTAAATAAAAAATCCACTTTTAGTAGTAGAAAAATTAGAGAAATACTAAAACATAAAATGAAAGTAAAAGGAGTCTTTGGGCAGAGGATGCATTCCAAACACAGGAAGAGAAATATGAAAGTTTGTAATGGTAGTGATTAGATTCAAAGTGCATTAGCACTTAATTAGTAGCCATACTAGATATCAATATAATGTTTAAACAACTTGTTAAAATTTATTAGATGTAAAAATAGTAAAAAAATCACTACAAATTAATTATTCCTCTAATAAAACTATAATTTCACATCTTTGTTTTTCTCTCAAATATGAGCAGGGCTATGTGTATGTATATATGGCTGTTCATGAGTGCTCATGCATTTTGTGGTTATTAATGTCCCTCTTCTCTAAATTATTGTCTTTGTCTCTCTGTAGATGATAGTTCCTTGCTTTAGAAACTAGCATGTCACTCAGACTTCCAGACCAGTATCTGTGATTTATCCAGAATGTCACAGCCCCTCTTTCTCAGAGATTGGTATTCACAGTACTTTTGAGAAGTATCTGACCAATAGATCATACTTAAACAATAAAGTAACATCCCAAGATTTCCTCGGCTATGCACATAAATCACAGTTAACACTTTAAAAAAAAGCTTTTTGATTACTAGTGACTACCAACCATTCTGAGAATTCTAAAATGACATTCACTTAACTGGATTTTAGTATTGAATCTAGCCTAAAATTATGATATATTTCTTTTGCTATGGTTCTACTTTAAGACCTAGGATTAACATGACAAATATCAGGAATGGTAGACACTGGAATACCAATCAGTATACAGAATACTGTAGAGTAAAGCCAGAAGTTGCCATAATAACAGTTGAGATAATGTTTCACTGATTGTATTGACTGTATCGATTGTGGTGACCTCTTGACTATGCCATATCATTGAGTTCAATCTTCCAAGGAAAAGTTATGCAAACTCTGTCATAAATAATATACACAGATATTTCATTTAACTCATGCTTCCTTTCCCTCTCAAATATTAGAATCATTCATTATCCTTTCAAGATGGTCCTTCCCCTAGAATATCAGATTGTGATTTATAAATTAATTTTCATGAACTCTAAAAGTTTATAAATTTTATGGAGAATAGTTTGGAAACTGTTTTGTGTAACCTTGTTATAGAGCCCGAAGCTTTCCTGTGTCTTGCAGCTGCTTGTTCCCAAATAAACATACAGAGGTTTATATTAATTGCACACTGTTTGGTCTATGGTTCAGGGTTCTAGATTTTGCATCTTAACTCAACATATTTCTATTAAATGTTGAAATAGCTAGCTATTTGAAATAAAAACTAGCTAGATTTTGCATCTTAACTCAACATATTTCTATTAAATTGTGATTTGTCACATTGCTTGTGTAATCGCTCCATTACATCTTACTCACCAAGCAACTGGCAACATCTGCCCTGAATCTGCCTTTCTTCTCTCTTCTCTGTTTCTCTGTCTCTGTCTGTCTCTGTCTCCTTGTGTCCTCTGTCTTTCTGCATCTCTGTTTCTCTCTGTATCTCTGTTTCTCTCTGTGTCTCTGTCTCTCTCTCTGTCTGTCTCCTTGTGTCTTCTGTCTCTCTGTCTCTGTCTCTCTGTCTCTGTCTCTCTCTCTCATCTTGGATTTCTTGCCTGGCTGCAAGCTGTCTTACCACATGCCAGAACATCTTCTTTAATAATAAAATGGAAACACTATATATTCACAGAATGTAGAACAGCATCCCACATCACTGTTTTTTTATATGGAAATGTTAGGATTTTGGGAACTTGCTTTAGGTGCAATACAAATGTTTCAGAAATTGGTTATGAGTGCTTACTCTTCCACCAGAGAACCTGAATTCAGTTTCTAGCAATAATACCAGGTGGCCAACAAATTTATGTAATTGTAATTACAGTAGCTGCAATATTTGATCTAACTTGTGCAGATACTACATTCATGTACAGACATACATATAAAAGTATCAACATAAACACATTATTTTTAAAAAAATAAAATCTTTGGAGTCCCAGCGCACTCTGTAACAGGCACAGATAAAGTCTGCCTGTCACCATACCCACAGCTGCTGCTGAGGGAGTTTGCACTCTACCCACCTCCACCACCAACTGAAAGATCAGGTAACAACAGGGGTCCCTGAAGGACAGACTCAGACCCAGCCCAGAGGTGAGGAGGGGTCACCAGGCCCAAGGACCTATATCCCAGCCAGGGAGGGAGAGGTGAGCTCCCATCGGTTTCTGTTCCACTTCCAGGAACTGGTGCTGTCTGCAGAGTGAGTCCCAGCACACTCTGTAGCAGGCACAGATAAAGTCTGCCTGTCACCATACCCAGAGCTGCTGCTGAGGGAAATTGCACTCTACCCACTTCCACCTCCATTGAGGGAACAGATAACGACTGGGGTCCCTGAAGCACAGACTCAGACCCCAACCAGAGAGGTGACAGGAGGCACACAAGCCGAGTGCCACAACTGACCAGGAGCCACCTAATTGTAAACCACTGAAGACATGGGCAAACGTCAGTGCAAAAACTTACATAAGAATACAAAGAACAACAAGATAACTCAAGAAGAAAGTGGCAATTCTACAAATACAAGACCTGAACTGAGCAATGAAGAGGAAACAGAAGGAAGCAATGCCAATAATTCCTTTTTGATGATTATCGAAGCTCTCAAAGAAGATATGAAAAATAGCCTTGAAGAAATAGAAGAAAATACAAATAGAAAATTGGAAGAGATAAACAAATCAATGAAAGAAACATGCCAGGAACTAAAAGCTGAAATAGAAGCAATAAAAAAAGGCACAAAGTGAGGCAAAGATGGAAATAGAAAACCTGAAGAAAAAAGCTGGAACCACAGATACAAGCATAACAAACAGAGTTCAAGAGATGGAAGAATCTCTGAAGTGGAAGACTCAGTAGCTCAAATAGATATATCAGTCAAAGAAAATAGTAAAACTAAAAAAGCCATAACTCAAAATATTCAGGAAATCAGGGACACCATAAAAGGACCTAATTTGAGAATAATAGGAATAGTAGAAGGAGAAGAATACCAGGTCAAAGCCACAGATAATGGTTTCAATAAAATCATAGGAGAAAACTTCTGTAACATGAAGAAGCTTCTGTAAGAAGCTTACAGAAGACCAAATAGATATGACTCCAAAAAAAAGTCAGCGCACCATATTATAATCAAGCCATAAAACATACAGAACAAAGAAAAAATTTTAAGAGCTGCAAAAGACAAGGGCCAACTCACATATGAAGGCAGACCCATCAGAAAAATGCCTGACTATTCAATGGAAACGATGAAAGCTAGAAGGAATTGGTCAGAAGTTATACAGATGCTAAAAGAGCATGGCTGCCAAACTGAATACTATACCCTGCATAATTATCAATCAAGACAGATGGAGTAAACAAGGTATTTCAGGACAAAGTCAGACTGAAAGAATATCTATCTATCAATCCAGCGCTACAGAGTATTAGAGGGAAAACTCCAACCTAAGGACCCCAGATACACCCACGATATCACAAACAATCAATAATTCCACAGAAGAATACCCTAAAGAAAGGAAATACAAACAAGTTACCACCAAAAATGGCAGGAAATATGAATCAATGATCACTAATTTCCCTTAATATCAATGGTCTCAACTCTCCTATAAAACGTCACACACTAACAAGATGGATGTAACAACAGAAGCCATCCTTCTGTTGCCTACAAGAAACACACCTCAACTGCAAAGACAGACACAGACTTAGAATAAAGGGTTGAGAAAAGATTTTCAGCCAAATGGTCCTAAGAAACAAGTGGGGGTTGCAATTCTAATATCGAACAATGTAGACTTTAAGCTAAAAGCAATTAAAAGGGACCAAGATGGTCAATACTTATTCAGCAAAGGAAAGATTGGTAAAGAGGAGATTTCAATCTTAAATATTTATGCCCCTAATATAAGGGCACCTACTTATGTAAAACAAACACTACTAAAACTCGAATCCCACATCAATTCTTACACATTAATAGTGGGAGACTTCAATACACCACTTTCAAACCTGGATAGATCAACCAGACAGAGTCTCAACAAAGAAATAAGGAGTCTAAAAGAGGTAATGATGCAAATGGATTTCATAGGTATCTACAGAAGCTTCCAACCAAACACAAAGGAATATATATTTCTCAGCTCCTCATGGAACTTTCTCCAAAATTGACCACATAATTGGTCATAAGGCAAATAACAGCAGATACAAAAAATTGAAATAATCCCTTGTAATATATCGGACCACCAGGACCTAAAGTTAGAGTTCAACAACATCAAAACCCAAAGAAAGCCTACCAAACTCATAGAAACTAAACATCACTCTGTTGAACCATCTCTGGGTTAAGGAAGAAATTAAGAAAGAAATCAAAGTCTTCCTAGAATTTAATGAAAATGAATCCACAACGTATCCAAACTTGTGGGACACAATGAAAGCAGGCGTAAGACTAAAATTAATAGCGCTAGATACCTATATGAACAACCTAGAGAAATCCCACACTAGAGACATAACAGCTCAACTGAAAGCCTTAGAACAATTAGAAGCGAACTCACCTAGAAGGAGTAGATGGCAGAAAATAATCAAAGATAGAGCTGAAATCAATACAATTGAAACAAAAGAACGATACAAAGAATCAACGAATTTAAGAGTTGGTTCTTTGAGAAAGTTAACAAGAGAGATAAGCCCTTAGCCAAACTAATCAAAAAACAGAGAGACAGTGTTCAAATTTACAAAATCAGAAATGAAAATAGGGACATAACAACAGACCCCCAGGAAATACAGAGAATTATCAGATTATATTTTGAAAATCTGTATTCCACAAAAATGGAAAACCTAGAAGAAATGGACAGCTGTCTGGACAGGTATCATGTACCAAAATTAAATGAAGATTAGATTAATTACCTAAACAGGTCTATAACCCTTAAGGAAATTGAAGCTGTCATTAAAAACCTCCACAAAAATAAAACCTGTCCCAGATGGTTTTAGTGCAGAATTCTACCAGACATTCAAAGAAGAATTACTATCATTGCTCCTCAAACTATTTCACACAGTAGAAACTGAAGAAATGTTGCCAAATTTCTTTTATAGGGTCACAATCACACTAATACCCAAGGGACTCAAAGACACAACAGAGAGGGAGAATTACAGACCAATTTTCCTCATGAATATTGATGCGAAAATTCTCAACAAAATTTTGGCAAACCGTATACAACAATGTATAAAAGATATCATCCACCACGACCAAGTAGGCTTTATCCCAGAAATGCATGGCTGGTTTAACATATGAAAAACTGTAAATGTTATCTATCATATAAACAAACTAAAGGAAAAAAAACACATGATCATATCCTTAGATGCGGAAAAAGCCTTTGACAAAATCCAACACTCCTTTATGATTAAAGTCCTGGAGAGATCAGGAATACAGGGAGAATACCTAAATATAATTAAGGCAATTTACAAGAAGCCGACAGCCAGTATCAAACTTAATGGAGAAAAACTCAAACCAATCCCACTAATGTCAGGAACTAGACAAGGATGTCCTCTCTCCCCTTATCTATTCAATATAGTTCTCGAAGATTTAGCTAAAGCAATAAGGGAACAAAAAGAGATTAAGGGAATACAAATAGGAAAAGAAGAAGTGAAGCTATCTCTATTTGCAGATGATATGATTGTATACATAAGTGACCCACAAAATTTTTCCAAGGAACTGCTACAGCTGATAAACACCTTCAGAAATGTAGCAGGATACAAGATTAACTGAAAGAAATTGGTTGCCCTTCTATACACTAAAGATAGAAGAGCTGAAAAAGAAATAAGGGAAACACTGTTCTTCATAATAGCTGCAAATAGCATTAAATACCTTGGAATAACTATAACCAAAGAAGTAACAGACCTACACAGAAATACAGAAATACACTTCTACGAATTGGCACAGGAGACCACTTCCTAAATATAACACCAGTGGCACCAACACTAAGACCAACAATCAATAAGTGGGATCTCCTGAAGCTAGGAAGCTTCTGCAAAGCCAAGGACACTGTCAATAGGACAAAACGACAGCCTACAGAATGGGAAAAGATTTTCACCAACCCTACAATTGATAGAGGACTCATCTCTAAGTTATATAATGAGCTCAAAAATCTAGAGTCCCAAACCTTGAATAACCCTATCAAAAAATGGCGTACAGATCTAAAAAGTGAATTCTCAGCAGAGGAACTACAAATGTCTCAAAGGCACCTGAAAAAGTGCTCATTATCTTTAGCCAACAGAGAAATGCAAATCAAAACAACTTTGAGATACCACCTAACACCTGTTAGATTGGCTAAGATAAAAGGCACAGATGACAGCCTATGTTGGAGAGGATGTGGAGCAAGGGGAACACTCCTCCATTGTTGGTGGGAGGGTAAGCTTGTTCAGCCACTTTGGAATGCAATATGGCGGTTTCTCAGAAAATTGAGAATCAATCTTCCCCAGGACCCAGCAATACCACTTCTGGGTGTATACCCTAAAGAGGCACATTCACACTCCAAAGGTATTAGCTCAACTATATTCATAGCAGCATTATTTGTAATAGCAAGAACCTGGAAACAACCTAGATGTCCCTCAACTGAAAAATGGATTAACAAGCTGTGGTACATCTACACAATGGAATACTACTCAGCAGTAAGAAAAAGTGATATCCTGAAATTTGCAGGCAAATGGATGGATTTTGAGAATATCCTCCTGAGCGAGGTATCACAAACTCAGAAAAATAAGCAGGGGATGTACTCACTCATTAGTGGTCTCTAAACAAACAAACAAGTATAAAAGCCAAGCATGCCCAAGCTGCAAACCACAACCACTGAACAGCTTGGGTTCAGAAACACTGTGGACTGACTCTTCAGATCCCACTCCAACTATAGGACCACCTGACTCAGTCTTGAGGGAGGGGCGACAAAACTGGATTTGCCAGGAGTGGAGACTGATCCAAGTATTATTGGGTCAGTGAGACCATAGGACTGTCTGCTCCCTGCCCAGGGAGAGGATGGGGAGTTGTGGAGAAGAAAAAATGACCTGATGTGGCAGGAGGGGGAAGGAACCTTGAATCAGGATATACAGGGATGGAAAAAAAAATTTCAGAGGGAAAGCTGAACACAAAGTAAATATATGTGTAGCAATCTTATTTGCATTATCACCCTTGATAAGTCATGCTCATGATTTTTATCTTCTTTATAGTTATTGTTAACTTATCCGCATTTTAAATTCATTTTACTGTTTTTCTTGATAAATACAAAATAAATAAAGAAGAAAAAAATAAAAGCTTCATAATTAATAAGTTTTGCTTTACTAAGACAACCACAGAGATTACTGCAAGATATATTATCACTGACCAGGACAAAGTTTGGTTTACCTTGATTATTATTGTTATATATGTTTCCTTTATATAAAGCATAGTGGTATTATGGTATGGCTTTATTATCAGAAAATTAACTAATACTTCTGTTGATAATTTATTGAAAATAAAAGTATTTAACAGAATATTAATGATTAGGATATTGTATCTAATTCCTTCCAAAAAGCTCTGGAAAATCTAAGACTCTTAGACACTTTCCAAAACTTCCTTTTTTTTCTAGAGATCATCATCTCAATTTTAAATCTATATAAGGTGTATATTATGATGTTTCATGTTTTTGGAAAATCTCAAGCACGTATATAAAACAAAGTAAAATTGAAATTGTAACAATAACATCCAATATGCTATGCAGTCACAAAATGCTATTAATATTAAAATGGGGTTAGAAAATTAAGAATAAATAGTATTATTTTCCTCCTGAAATGTCCATTTGCAACACCAAGTGCCTGTTCTTTAGTGGGAAAAAATGATCTGTGTCTGCCTTGAATAAACATACCTTATGCTCATTTATCACCAATGCATTCAAAATTCTGTAGATTTAAAATCCAATATCAATTTAGAAGTTAATCGTTCTTACAAAACTGGAGATAGAACTTCTACAATAGCTTCCTTCCTTTCCATGTACATATTCATCAGCAAAACTAGGAAAGGGTGAAGTACTAAAAAATAACACAAACTGCCTAGAGAATACCAGCATTCCACTTTTCTACTTGAAATGCCATTGCTTATAATACCTATGCTATAAATAAAAATAAGCTAAATTCAGATAGACTCGTATCTTGTTTATACTCATGTGATAAACCTATGTTTAAATATAGTATGCCTATGCATGTGTAGGGTAGAGGTGGCCGTCATGTTAAAAAAAGGGGTCATAAACAATGATATGTGAAGTGAAAGTAAAAGGGAATTAGTAGCAGAGAGGGAAAGTCCAGCCAGAAAGGGTGCAGTGACGTTGAGGTCAATGGAAAAGGGAGAGGATTAACAAAGATTTTATGAAAATGCCATAGTAAACCCTAATGCCTTGTAAACTATACTTAAACATTATACAAAAAAATATTTAGTTATATTAAACACATACATCAAAATTCTTCTGATCTAAATTTGTAGAAATAACCTATTTGAATTTATTGGAATCAACACGAGAGTCTATATTATTGTTCTACCCTCTCCCCAAATTTAACTTTTAATCACTCTCTTAGAGTGATAATTATCCATAACCCTCAGAGGATAAAACTTGTCAGAAGAGGGGCCTGGTTATTAATAATGTTGCTTCCTGATGACTTGTGGGTGGTGGCATCCTCCTGGGATCCTGCAAGATTTAATGTTAAGAAAAAAAAATACACAGAGAAATGGGAATAGAGATAAAATTACAATAATATCGGTTTCTATATATTCTGGCTATCTTCTGTGTAAAAGGAAATTTGTGGAAGTGAGACAAACTGGAGAAAAGAAGAGAGAAATTTCTCAAACTCCTCCCAGGTCCTTCTACAGGGGAACTGTCATGAGGATAGAGTTTAAATAGCAAGCTTGAGATATGCATGACTAAATAGTAATGCATCCATTTTCAAGTATCTTCTGTGAGATCTTCTGAAGAACTTGTAAATATTTCTTCTGAAGACAAGTTTTTCCTCTAGAAATCCCAAGCTTTCAGCCACTTTCTTCTCTATGAGGGGATTCTGATGTCTGGGTCTATTCTTTCATGAGTTTGATGGGTACAGAAGAGATGACACACACATGTTTCTTTAGAATAAGTTTGTTTTATTCCTTTTAGACATGCTCTCACACCTTGTTTCAGGAGCACAGTATGGAGGAGAAATAGGCTGTATCTTAAAGACAAATCAGAAGAATACATGCCAAAATTGAGACTAACTCCTCCTAGTATTATCACCAAACTGAATAAGCAGCATCTCTGCATATCCTCTAGGCTTGACTGTAGACTGTCATTTTTCTGGTGACAGAATGCTGAAAACATTTGAGGGAAACATGTATGCAAAGAACTAATGGGAGTATCAATATAAAAGCAAACCAAAAGAATTCCAAGTATGATTTGTCCAGACAAATCATTCTGTATATATGAAATACACTTTTGTGAAGTAATCTTTTGTCTTCACTTGACTTCTTGAATTCGTGTGTACTCTCCAACAGGCCATGAACTCAGTTTTGTATTTTTTATAACCACATTGACAAGCACAGCCTTTAAAGAATACTGGTTTGAGATCTGAGAGTTGGAAATTGACAGTTTCAGTATTCTGACTGTCTTCTGTGGAGATTAAAGCACCTTTTATCCTCTGTGTTTGGAACCAAAATAACAGATACCTCTCCCTTTGTAGCAGAAGAGGGTGTGTTTTTTAAGCTCTGATTTACCTCTTTGTGTTCTTAACTATGGCCTTATAGGAGTTTCTGAAAAGGGGATTCTGTATTGTGCTTGTCTAAGCCTGAGGCTAAGCCTCATAAAGAACAAGACTGGAATGTCTAGGAGATAGATTGCTTCCCATATCATGCATTGAGGGATACATTTCTATTATGGCCCTATACTTGGAGATATTCTCTATTTTTAAAGGTATTCATGTTTCTGACATTAGATTTTAATTCATGGTATCCATTAAATGTGTCCTTTCATCCTTGGTTGGCCTTTTTTTTTTAAAAAAAATCTCCCTTTGGTAAGTAATTGTTTAGAATTATAAAATGCTAAGTCTATTTGAATATAGCAATGGGAAATGATTCTTCTCAAAGTCCCTCTCCATACAATCATATGCCTGAACAGGCTGAAGATGTATTTTTGTCAAAATAGATTTATTCTCTCCTCTCTCTCTCTCTCTCCTCTCTCTCTCTCTCTCTCTCTCTCTCTCTCTCTCCCCTCTCTTTCTCCCTTTCTTTCTTTTTTCCCAATGACCTAGAGTAACACTTTCAGCTTTAGTTACAATGATACAATTACCAGACTGCTGTTTGAAGCAATTTGATTAATTTGAAACTCTAAACTACTTCCATTAGAAAATAAATGAAAAATATTCTGGATGAAACTCAGTGAATTCTCAAGGTTCCACAACTGTAATGCAATGAAAGGTCATAAATTCTCTTTTTCTCTTAAGACATAACTTATATAACAGTCTATGACTATGTTCTTTTGTCATTTATTTTTTGGCACAGAACATGAAAGCTCTAGACATGAGTGATTCATTCTTGTTCTTTCAGAACAGAAGAAATTTTTTTGGAATTGCCCACATTGCTGCCAAACTGCAAGTGATCCCTTCTCTACTTCAAAAGTTAATTCCAATTGTCAATATGAGGAAGTAAATTTCAAAACTATGAACTAGTATCCTGAAACTAGTTGGATTATGTTGTTGCAATAATTGTCCCACCTACTTGATTAATAAAAATGCTGATTGGCTGAAGGCAGACAGGAAGTGTGGATGGGCTACCAAATTAAGAAAACTCTGGGAACAGGAATAACAGAGCAGAGGTGCCGTAGAGAAGTGAGAAAAAGCGGAGAAGCCAGAAGATGCAGGGGACAACTATGCTGCTCTGAGAAATGGTACCATGCTGCATGGCAAAACAAGATAAAAACAAAACAAGTAGTAAAGAGTTTGTAGGTTATATGCCTGGGCCCCAGGTCAATCAGCATAATATTAATATATCTGTGTGTTTTTGTGAGACTGTGAGACTGTAAGTCTGTGGGTGAGAACCTTAGGGCTAGGCTGAGAAGGCTAGGTCAGAAACATACTACTACAGGTATCTGCCATGTACTGTTTTCCATAGAGAATCTCATGGGAAGGGGACTTTTTGGCTCATATTTTACATACTTGGAGCTCAAGCTGAAAGCAAGCATGTCCACAAGCTTATTTTTAGAAATGGTTTTTGTTTTGTTTTGTTTTTATTGGTATTTCATAGTTTTAAAAGTATTTTAGTTAGCAAAATAACCTGTCCATATCTCTTTTTTAAATTTTAATACAATACAAATTTTCTATGGGTTACTAAGAAAACAATGACAATGAACAGTTATGTGTTAATTGTTTTTTAGTAAATTTAAGACAGTGTATTAGTTCCCATAAATTCTTTTAATGTAAACAAATTTTGTTATTTAGAATATGCATTGTATCTATGTAAAGAACTAAAAATACAAAATTTAATTTTAAGAAAATCAGAACAAAGAATGGAAGCAAAGTAATACAAAAGAAATGTGAGCGGCACTGTCTGACTGTCATATTCTTGAGGATGTCTTTCCTAGGCAATGAGATTAAAGAAATCACTATTGATTCAATAATCATTGATGATTATTGATAAAAGAAAACACTTTACAAATATAACCCTTAAAGATGTCATATTCTGTTCTGTAGAGTCCATTTATATGTGAAATTTTAGTCAATTAGAAAAAATAAGTGGGTATCAAAATTTATAGACAGAATATAGATTATTTCACTTAGGCATGCAAAAAGGTCTAATATAGACCACTATAGCTGGTCTATGACAGGAGGAACAGGGGTGACTCCAGATGATTTGAAAAATGTACATTATAGGCTTTAGGTCTAATGTTTAATGTTACATATCTCCTTTTTCTACATCAGTGTTTCTGTCTTGTTACCCAATGACATCATCATTTTCAGCTTTCAGATAACCTGAAAGGTGGACAGAAAGGCAAAGGAAGCATGATCTGCAGAAGAAAGCACAGAAAGGAATCACTGAGGCTTGCTTTGATCTGACTGAAGCAGCTCTTCAAGCTTGTGAAACAACGGTTACTGCCCTTTAAAGAGAAAGATGGGAAAGGGGAAATCCCAATCATGTTTCCTCCCTCCAGGAGAAGAGTGTAGATGATGAAGTGTAGATGACAAGAATGAGACAGAGTCAGCAGGATACAGCCTCATGTGACCCAGAACATGGATTTAAAAGCATTCCTTACAGACCATTGGTCATCTATCATAGAACATATCCCCCTAGGAAAGAAGTGTTCAGGGAAGTATGTATGTGATCATAATTTAGAAGGGAAGAAGACACATTTGTGGTTATATGTTATATATTTAATAAAACCTAAAATATCTGAGAGATTATATACACAGTGGAAACCTGGGCAAACAGCTCAGGAATATTCTTGATTCTTGAGTACAAAGACAAACACATGGGATTCAATAGCACACACCTTTGATTCCAGCACAGGGAGAGCCTGAAGCTATGAAATAGAGTAGTTCACACCTTTAATCCTAACCTGGATGGAATACACTTGAGAAAAAGGGTATCTAAGGCCTCTTAGAAAACCAGCAGAGGCAGAAGTGACCAGGAGTGAGGCTGAGGAAGTTGCAAGATAGCTGGGTGAGAATTGACTGTAGTGTTTCTTCTCTCTGATATTTTAGCCTTTCCTTGATATTTTGCTCTGAATCTTCTTTTCATATAATTCAAATTTGTGCTATACACATTACCAAGCACCAAACTATCAGTACCCTTGAAGAAGAGCATAAATGAAAAAAAAGTTACAGAAGAAGGGATCAAGCAAGATGGTGCTAAATATGAGCTATAAGAGCAAAGCATGTGAAATACTGTGTTAGCATAATGGCCTATAGCCTTAATTAACATGTAAGAGGCTGAACCAGAATAATTGTCATGAGTTCAAGGCTACTCTAGACAAGACATAATGGACTACATCGTAATACTCATTTTAAAGAAACAAAGTAAAAAAAATCACAGAACTTTAGAATATTTTTGCTGTTTTCATTATTATTTCAAAGTAAGACAGAGTGCATGCTAGTTAGCCTGGTATAATTTATGTTATACAGTGTGTACATATTCTGAAATACAATATTATGCTTTATAAATACATATCGACATTATCTGCCAAACATAATACTATTTTTTAAAGACAAACATACTCTAAGGAAAAACAACAATGCTGACATATTGTTCACATCAAGTTACTGTCAATATTCTCCTCTTAAAACTTTAAATTTTTATTTATTTGTCTAAAAATTTGTTTCTGTGTGACTATGATCTTGTCCAAATCTAATGATTGTAGAATAGAGACTGGTTTTCATGAGCTGCCTGCATGAGTATGAGAAGAGAACATAGCCTTCTCAAATGAACAACATAATCACTGAAGTATCCCTCCAATTTTAAAGACTCCCTTTTGAGTTAGTAAAAAAAAAAGGGAAAAGACAGAGGATGGATAGATGATAGACAGATGGACAGATAGATAGATAGATAGATAGGCAGACAGATGGACAGACAGATAGATAGATAGATGATACATGGATGGATATTGTGGTTCCAAATAAACAAGAGTAGACATAGATAATTCTCATATTCTCAGAGCACAATTTCAGAAACAACTCAGGGTCTATATAACCATCATTACCATCAAAATAACAAACCAAGAGAGGTAAGAAGGTAGCTGAGTTCAACCAGACTAAGTAGCCAGTGTTGTTTGAAACTTCAAAAGTCTGACACCAAGTAATTTATTTGATAAATATTTAACATAGCATAATGTTTGGGCACTTCCCTGGTAATAATTACCTCAATCTTGTGTGTACAATAGAGCTTTAATGTGACTAAATTGAAATTCATTATAAAGTACATGACATCTTTCATAAGGATTCTATAGATTGACAAAATCATGACAATGGCCTGGGGAGGATCGAATGTGGTTTAAAACACACAGATAGAACAAAGATCACCAGCTATTAACCACCAGAAGGCTCTCAGGTTATACATCCTTTCCTTGAAAGAAACAACCTTGTTTGTTTGTCATTCCTTATTCCTCTCATGCAGGGATTCTTATCCTTCCTAATGCTGTGACACTTAAATACATCACCTCACATTGTGGTGACCCCAATGATAAGATTATTTTCATTACTATTCTTAACTTCACAGTTTGTTCCTGTTATGAATTATAATGTAAACAAATATGTCTTCTGATGGTCTTGATGACCCTTGCATAAAGACTATACAGCCCTCAAAGGAGTCATGACCCACAGGTTTAAAATCATTGCTCTGTGGCTTATCTGTGCACACAAGAACTTATGTGCCTCCCATGCTAGTATGATTATAGCATTGTGCCTGTGTAGCAAAGAGAGAACAAATAGGGTGCTTTCATCCATCATTTGAAAAATTTTGTTTGACCACTGCAGACTGAAATGTATAAAGGCTTCAGTGATGAATTTTACCAGGGAAAAGCTTCTTAATGATGCCTTTTATGTGTGCATTAACTTAAAATTGATATAAAAATGCACATATCTCTCCTGTGCAATGTGATTCAGTTAACCATGAGCACAAATTCATCACGTTATTGCTGCAGTTAAAGTGATAAAGATACCTAGCACTTCTCCAGGCTTCTTCCTGTCCTCCTGCACTTGTAACTTGTTTTGTGGCATCCAAATTAAAAAATTATTTAAAAATTTTAATACTCTATAGTATTTAATAGCATAAAGTCAACCAAGGTCTCTCATATATCATCTTAATTCTACAACTTTTTTGTCTGAATAAGTGTAGCATTCTGCTCAATAAATATCACCTCTTCCTTTTCCACTTTGTCTACCTACAGCAACCCTATTATCTTATCTTTACTACAAGGAAGAGTATTTCCACATTTATCATATGAGCAGGACATAGGAGTGTTTACCTGTCTGTGGCTGACATATTTCACTTCAATGTGTGCATGTTTAGTAGGAAGTAATAGCTTATTTTACTCAAAAGTATAAAAGCTGTTTTGTCTCATATACCATATTTTCTCTATTAATCTTTCACAAAATAACAAAATAATGATTCAGTAATCAGTATGTTTCCAAACATTATAGCAATAAAATGAACTAAATTCTTTCTTATGAATAATGTTTAATATGAAACTTCATACATAAATATGTACTTATAAATTTATTCTGAATATACTTGTATGTTTAAATTGTATATAAATATATTCAGATATATTTTATATAATATTCTATTGTGATAGTATATAATATATAAATATATATGGATTTATATATTGATAATATTTATATAACTTTGATATGTAGAAGGTTTATGCTGTTACATTGTAAATAACTGTCCTGCCTACTGGTTTAATAAAAATGCAGATTGGCCAAAGGCAGATAGGAACTATAAGTGGGGCTACCTGACTAAGAAAACTCTGGGAACAAAACAGAAAGAGATGCCACGGGACAAAGAGGAAAGAAGTTGAAATGTTGCTAAGAAAAAGTACCAAGCCACATGGCTGAACAAGATAAAAATCTTGAGTTAGTTTAAGAGTAAAGAGCTATAATTTTGGTTGTGAGCTTATCCTTTAACAGCTGAGCCATAGCTGCAAAAAGCATTAAATACCTTGGAGTAACTATGTCAAAGGAAGTAACAGATCTGTTTGATAAAAAATTTAAATCACTGAAGAAAGAAATTGAAGAGGATATCAGAAAATGGAAAGATCTCCCATTTTCCTGGATAGGTAGATTCAACAGTAAAAATGGCAATCCTTCCAAAAGCAAACTACAGATTCAATGCAATTCCCCTCAAAATCCCAACACAATATTTTTTGGACCTTGAAAGAACAATACTCAATTTCATTTGGAATAACAGGAAAGCCAGGATTGCCAAAACAATTTTTACTCAACAATAAACCTCAGAAGGCATCAACATCTCTGACTTTAAGTTATACTATAGAGCTACAGTAATAAAAACACCCTGGTACTGGCATAAAAACAGACTCCTGAATCAATTGAATTGAATTGAAGATCCTGACATTAACCCAGAAACCTATGAATACCTGATCTTTGACAAAGAGGCCCAAAATATTCAATGAAAAAAAAAGATAGTATATTTAACAAATGGTGTTGGCGTAGCTGGATGGTAGTGGGTAGAAAACTGCAAATAGAACCAAGCCTGTCACACTGCATAAAACTCAAATGCAAGTAGATCAAAGATCTCAACAGAAACCCAGCCATACTGAACTTGATAGAAAAGAAAGTGGGAAATACCTTCCAATGCATTAGCACAGGTGACCACTTCCTAAATATAACACCAGTGGCATAGACATTAAGAACAATAATCAATATATGGGACCTCCTGAAACTGAGAAGCTTCTGTAAAGTCAAGGACACAGTCAATAGGACAGAATGACAGGTTACAGAATGAAAACGATTTTCACAAACCCTACAAGTGACAGAGAATTGATCTCTAAGATATATAGAGAACTCAAGAAACCAGAGCCCAAAGTCTTAAAAAACCCAATTAAAAAATGGGTTCAGAATTAAAAAGGGAATTCTCAGCAGAAGAATTACAAATGGCTGAAAGGCACGTGAAAAAGTGCTCAACATCTTTAGCCATCAGAGAAATGCAAATCCAAACAACTTTGAGATACTCCTTTAAATCTATCAGATCGACTAAGTTTAAAGACACAGATGACAGCCTATGCTGGAGAGGATGCAGAACAAGGGAAACATTCCTCCATTGTTGGTGGGAGTGTTAGCTTGTTCAGCCACTCTGGAATGTGGTATGGCAGTTTCTCAGAAACTGGGAATAAATCTAAACAAGGACTCAGCAGTACCTTTATTGGGCATATACCCTAAAGATTCACATTCACATCCAAAGCATTAGCTCAACTATGTTCATAGCAGTATTATTCATATTAGGAAGAACCTGGAATCAATTGAGATGCCCCTCAACTGAAGAGTGGATTAACCAACTGTGGTACATCTACATAGCAGTAAGAAAAGTTGATATCCTAAAAATCGCAGGTAACTGGTTGAATATGGAGAATATCCTGCTGAGTGAGGTATCACAAACCAAGAAAAAAAAGCAGAGGCTGTACTCATTCATTAGTGGACTTAAATAAAATGCAAAGCACACTCATGCTGCAAATCACAATCACTGAACAGGTTGGGATCCAAAAGCACCTTGAACTGGCACTTTGGAGCCCATTCCTTCCAGAGGAACACCTAACCCAATCTTGATATTAGGATGAGGAAATTGGACTTGCCTGGAGTGGATGCTGAACAAAGCCACCTTGGGACTTTGGATCTTGGGACCTCCTGCTCTTGTTGGGAAGGAGATAAGGAGATGAGGAGAAGAGAGAGTGACTGGGAGGGGCGGGAGGGGGAAAAGAGTTTGAACAAGGGGATACATGGATAAAAATGAGACCTTATTCAAAAGTAAATAAAAATAAAAAAGAGTAAAGAGTTATCAAGTTATATGCCCGGGCCCTAATTCAATCAGTGTAAAATTAATACAAGCATCTGTGTGTTTTTATGGGACTATGTGTTTTTATGTGTATGTGGGTCTGTGGGTCTGTGGGACTGCAGGTCTGTGGGTGAGGACCTCAGGGCGAAGCCCAAAATTCCAGGCAAGAAGCATACTACTACACTGATGTTTTCAGTTTATGATAAAGTGATACCAATCAACATTATAAACTATGGATCATTTTTCAGACTTATTTGTTTCTTAAGATTGGTCACCTCATTTGGATAATGGTAGAACTTGAAACTTCTTTGTCCTTTGAAGTGTTACCGATTTATAATTCTACTACTTTATAATTTAGTAATAGCTCCTAGTCATGTAGGCACATGTAAACATTGTTCCTTAAAGATGACTCTTGCTTCTATATAACTTATTCTTATTTGATGTATTTTCTAAGTGTAATCTCCTTTTCCTTTAAGAGGAATTATTCATAATTTTGATAATTTTAAAAATTATGTCAAGAACACATTTACTGTGGATTTATAAGATTTCTGTATATAGAAAATATATTCTTTTGCCTGATATTGTGTGGTAAAAATTAAGTAGTGGATGCTTTTTTTCTTTTTAATTATTTTGTGAAAGTCATTTTGTATTGCAGAATTTTATACATTTTACTAGCATATTTTCCCTTTAGTTTTAAAATGTGCCACACTTTTCAAAGGCAGGAAACACAGATTTTAGAAACCACTCAAAATTTATTTATTTTACATGTTTTTAACTTTTTATTTTTAAATTTTACATTGCAACACATTCCTTATTAATATTTTACTTATAGTATGACCTTTATTTCTAGGTAGCGATGCAGAAAAGATAAAAACAATGACCTGATATAGGTAAAAACTGAAGCCTGACCTACAGTCTGCAGCTACCTGCCAAAAAGTCAAACCACATGTGCAGAATCTACAACCCAGGAGATCATCTGCTGTAAAATCAGGATCTCAGAAAACCATTACTATTCCTATTGGCAATTCAGGACACAAAGGATTAATTTAAATAGTAGTCAAAATATGTAGGACATAATTGGTATTGAGAATGTGCTTAACTATGTCCATAAAGTGGAAGACAAATAGCTTTTGCTAACCAACCACACAAATGTTCTGCTCCTATTTGAGCACTTATATCTTCCTTGCTCCATTGGCCATGAAGAAGAATACATCATTGTCATTCTCTTCTCCTCATCTGAAAGATACTCTAACTGTTCAACTAAGTGTCTCTATCCAATGAGAGCCATATTGCCCAACTCCTTTGAGACTTTGGGTGAAATAATAAACCCTTTGCTTTTCTAACATACATGGTTGTCTTCTGTCTGCAAAATGCCTGGATAAAAAGTTTAACATGCACAAAGAGACATTGAGACTTTTTCTTTTATTAAAAGTAAAATCACCCAGCACAAATAGAAAAGAGTTTACACAAGAAAAATAAAGTAAAATGAAACACTAAATACATAAATCATAACATTTAAAAGGTGACCTTATAAACACATTTTGAAATTATTTCAAATAACTGCAATCTTCAGCCAGACTGGAAGTTAGCAAGGATTGTGAGTATTGTAAAGTTCACTTTCTTTTCTGACATTAGCCTTTGAAGAAAGCAATTTGACCCAAATGCCATTTAGGTTTAGGCTGTCATTTTATAACATGTGTTTACCCTACTGAGTCTTAAAATGAATTAAAATGTGAGTATCATTTATCTGTGTAAAAATGTCATAAATAAAACTCTTTTGGATTTTTTTATTTTTATTTTATTTTTTTATTATGAATAAAGTTACATTTTCTATCCATGTATATTCTTATTCAAGGTACCTTCACACTCCCACCCCCTCCAGTCACTCTCTCTTCTGCACATCACCCCATCTCCTCCCCAGCAAAAGCAGGAGGTCCCAAGTACCCAATATTGCTAAGTTCAGCATCCACTCCTGGCAGACCCAGTTTCCTCACCCCAATATCAAGAATGAGTCAGGTGTTTATCTAGAGGGAGTGGGATCCAAGGTGCCAGTCCAAGGTGTTTCAGATCCCAAGCTGTTCAGTGGTTGTGGTTTGCAGCTTAGACATGCTTTGCTTTTTCATTTTTTTTATTTAGAGTCCACTAATGAGTGAGTACATTTCCTCCTTATCTTTCTGGGTTTGTGATACCTCGCTCAGGAAGATATTCTCCAAATCTATCCATTTGCTTGCTAATTTTAGGATATCATTTTTCCTTACTGCTGAGTAGTACTACATTGTGTAGATGTACCGCAGTTTGTTAATCCATTCTTCAGGTGAGGGGCATCTAGATTGTTTCCACATTCTTGCTATTACAAATAACGCTGCTATGAACATAGTTGAGCTAATGTCTTGGGAGTGTGAATGTGCATCTTTAGAGTAAATACCCAGAAGTGGTATTGCTGGATCCTTGGGGAGATTGATTCTCAATTTTCTGAGAAACCACCATACTACATTCCAGAGTGGCAGAACAAGCTTATACTCCCACCAACAATGATGGAGTGTTCCCTTTGCTCCACAACCTCTCCAGCATAGGCTGTCATCTGGTCTTTGATCTTAGCCATTCTGACAGGTGATAGGTGGTTTCTCAAAGTTGTTTTGATTTGCATTTCTCTGATGGCTAAAGAAGTTGAGCAGTTTTCAAGTGCCTTTCAGCCATTTGTAATTCTTCTGCTGAGAATTCCCTTTTTAGTTCTGAACCCCATTTTTTGATTGGTTTATTCAAGGTTTTGAGCTCTAGTTTCTTGAGTTCTTTAGATAATTTTGAGATCAGTCCTCTATACTTGTAGGGTTGGTGAAAATCTTTTCCCGTTCTGTGGAGGTTTTTTTTTAATTTTATCTTTTTCCTTCTATGTTTTCTTCACAACATCTTCCAATAAAACACACCACAGTAAGATATTCAAACATAAAGCAAAAGATCTGCAGCTTTGTCAGGGGAATCAAGACTTTATCTATTACTTCTACTTCCTAATCATGTTCTCTAAATGTATTGTTCTACAATTAACCAGACTTAGTCAATGAGAATATAAGTCACCATAAGAAGTAACTGAATAAATACCTGACCAGTTAAATGAATTTGTTGCTTTTTAGAAGAACAAGGTACAGTTCTATGCACCCATATGGTGGCTCACACTCATCTAAACTCAAGTTCCAGGGAATCTTACCACTTCTTTTGATCTTCATTGGTATTAGAAATACATATGATACACAAACATAAATACCAACAGAGCACTCATACATATAAAATAAGTAATCCAAAATAAAAAAAAAATCAAAAGAAGGTAAAAAGGAATTTAAGCAAGACAGTATGTGAATTTTCTTTTTTCTCGATAAGGTACACTTAATAAAATTTGGAAATGAAAAAATTAACACTTTTCTACTTGAAAATTCTGCCTAGCAGTAAGATCCTAGAGAATATTTTTCTAAATTCTTTTCATTGAATACTTAACATGTTGCTATGAGAGAAAACTTGATGGAAGCAAATTAAGAAAGGAGCTTTTGAGTTTACCTTATGCTTCAAGAGAATAATGCCTATTACAATGGGAAGAGAGTAAGGTATATTGAATCCACAGCCAGGAAACAGAAAGTAATAAAGCTGTTCATCTTATATTTGCCTTTGTTAAATTTCTATTCAGTCTCACATACCAATCCTAGAATAATGCCACTCTTATTTAGGGTGGGTTTACTTCTGTCTGAAAGAACATTCTTAAATATGCCCAGATCTCCCAGGTAGTTCCCAAACCTAGTCCATTGATAATGACTAGATAAAACACTATTGCCAGAATGTTTGTTGTTATTGGCAAAATTTTCACTGACTTGCAGTACATGACAGAATTTGACACAAACACTCTTTCTAAGTCTTATAATTTCTTAAATTTAAAACATATCCAATATTTTACCAATATTACCAATTATTTCTAAACTCAAAAGCTTACTATGCACGATTCCTGAAGCAAGAACTTGCTATGGTCATGGAGGGATGCTACTTACTGGCTTGTTTGCCATGGCTTGCTCAGCCAGTTTTGTTTTGTTTTGTTTTTATAGAATCCAGGTCCATCATTCCAAGAATGGCACCATTCATATTAGGTTAGGCATTACCCTATTAATCACAATTGAGAAAATGTCCTACAGGCTTTCCGATAGTCTGATCTTACGGTGGAATTTTCTCAAATAAAGCTCTTTCTCTTTTATGACTCAAGCTTGTTTCAAGTTGACCTAAAATTATCCAAAATAACTTGAATCAAAGTGAAAAAGCATGTGTGGTTCACTTACATTGTTCCTAAGATATTGACCATGCAGAGAGTACAGGAAAGTATGTCCTTTGTAAGAAACAGAATTATTCTTAAGTTATTGATTTGTTCTTTAACAGAATTGGTAACAATACATCAACTTTGCTACTTTATATCAGGTTCAAATTTGCCAAAGTTTATGAGACAATAGGAAAAATCATTTCCAACATTTTTTGTTCATATTTAGCAAATGTGTTTTTGGTGTTGTCTAGTATTTATTATTTAATCTTTATGACATAAACATATGTATCATAAAACATTTGAAAAATGAATGGTTAGTTTCTGTTAGAAAATAAAGGAAAATACTCTCATTAACACTTACACTAAAACAAGTAAAATCACTTCTAGAAAATTGTATATAAATGTTTATGTAGACAATAGATGGCATGGCACAGAGCTCTTGATATTTATAGCATTGGACTATGTTTTCATTGATTTTATCAATACAGTCAAACAGAAATGTCTTTTGATTATTTTATTCTAGAAATTTAGTTCTATATAATGACATTATCTTATCTAACATAAATTCAAATCAATGTACAAAGTCATAACTATTATATGTACATCTCTGTAGTAATATCAATGTAATAAGATGAAATTTTAGAATAGTAAAGCTTTCTATTTATTTTTAATATCAGCATAATATACTTAATTATGTTTAATAAATAAATACATAATATTCTTAGTATTTTTATATGTATTGGTCAGAGAACAAATTGAACAAAAGCTGGTATGATCTTGTTTAGCATCAATTTTTCTACAGGCACTTTTAGTTTCCAGGTAACAAAAAAGTAAGTTTCTTTATATGTATATACTGGTTATCTAGGTGAGTCTTTCCTTTCATTAGCTAATGTTTAATCTTCTAACTTGTTAAATATTATTGTTAATATCCACTTATGCTTATATTAGAAACAAATAAGAAATTTTATATAATTTTATAGTAATATTGAATAAGAAGGTGAGGTGTTCTACAACACTTAAGAAATATTGTATTATGGAGTATCAAAAACTATTCAGAAATACAATCCTCAATTAGAGAAACAAGCACTTATCTTTCCCAATAGTCAACTCCAAATAAACAGAAATCTACAAAATATCAGAAATTGGTAGAGTAGACTAACCATGTGATGACCTCAATGAGCTTAACAAACCAAAGCTCTGGGCAGAGAAAGAATAACACAAAGATGATTTCAAAATTAAAAAAATAGAGGAATAAAGGCACATAACAGGTTGAAAGTAAATCTACTAGCTGGTGGAAATGCTACCTCCAGAGTTCAAGACAAAGAGATGCTGAGTCAGCTAGCAGTCAAAACAACATGCAGCAATGCCTACATAAATACATACATACTGTGTCACTGTGTAGACTTAAAGGTAACAATTATGACTTTCTATCTGTTCTTTGAAAATTAATTATTAAAAATTACTGTGTGTTGTAAAGGCAGGGACCACTTTACATCTAGAACACTATATTTAATGTTCTCAAGCTAAAATTCATTTTAATTTAGAGCAATAAGTGCTAGAGGAAGAGTAGGGACCAACTGACTTTAGGAGATCAACCCACAAGATTGCAAGACTCTAATGGGTGAGTCACAGGTAAGCAAGGCCCTGAGCACTTCATCTCCAGAATGTCTCTTGCTACTTCTGTGCCTTTACATGTTTTTGCACTGTCTGTTTCTTTGGTATCTGGCATGCTGTGAATAAGTGTGTGGAGCATTCCCACTGCCTTTAATGTAGTGTGATTATCTTACAGAAATATCACATTCTATTGGGCATTTTTACCTGTGGATTATTATGAAAATGATATTCTTTTAATATGTACTATTTCAAGTATTGCCCCTGCCACTGATAAGGCAGAATCCTCAGAGGATAGAAAAGTAAGAATAAGAAAGTGCTACACAGAAAGTAATTATGAGTTTCCCTTGAGAAGCCATATAGATTATGATTTAGGTTCATCATTAAGAAACTAACAATCCAGTTTTGAGGAATGTGTTTACAGATTTTGATGACTCTTAACTAAAACAAAACTAAAACTAAAAACTAAACAATTGATAAAATACAAATTGAAAAACCAAGTATTTAATGATTAGCTAACAATAATTGGACAGGAAACTAAAATATAAAAAGTAAAACCAGGAACCTGTTTTACTGGTAAACTAAAAACTGCTACCTATATAAACCATTATGGCTAAAGGCTCTAAGTTGATGAGAAGTCTTGAAGATTTTTTGGTTGTTTTTGTTTTGATGTTTTCTTACCTGTAATAAGTTAAATGTATGCTCATGTAAGGAATATCTAAAATGTTATTTTTATACATGCATTCATTATGATTCTTCACTTAAAAAGCAAAATGTAACCACATTGTAAATTTTATGTGACTCAAAAAATTGTGCTAGGGTATGCAAGCTGTAAGAAAAACAGAAGAAATATCCCTGCCAGAGAGAGTTGAGGTCCCTTTGGTTCCAGTTCCGGTTCTGGAAATGGGTGCTGTCTCAGAGCATGTCCCAGCACACTCTGTAGCCACGGTCCCCCCCACCCCCCCGGGGCTATTGAG
>PVIH01001950.1:145098-209408 GCA_004025045.1 Sigmodon hispidus
TTATTTGTAATAGCAAGAACCTGGAAACAACCTAGATGTCCCTCAACTGAAGAATGGATTAACAAACTGTGGTACATCTACACAATGGAATACTACGCAGCAATAAGAAAAAATGATATCCTAAAATTCACAGGCAAATGGATGGATTTGGAGAATATCCTCCTGAGCGAAGTCTCACAAACTCAGAGAGATAAGCAGGCGATGTACTCACTCACTAGTGGTCTCTAAACAAACAAACAAGAAAAAAAGCCAAACATGCCCAATCAGCAAACCACAACCACCGAACAGCTTGGGATCAGAAACACCCTGGACTGACCCTTCAAACCCCAGTCCAACTATAGGAACACCTGACTCACTCTTGAGGGAGGGGGGAAAGAACTGGTTTTGGCCAGAAGTGGAGACTGATCTGAGCATTGTTGGGTCAGTGGGACCATAGGACTGTCTGCTCCCTGCCCAGGGAGGGGATGGGCAGTTGCAGAGAAGAAAAATGACCAGATGTGTTGGGAGGGGGAAGAGACCTTGAATAAGGATATATAGGGAAAGCTGAACATAAAGAAAATATATGTGTAGCAATCTTATTTGTATTTCTACCCTTGATAAGCCATGCTTATGATTCTTATCCTCTGTATAGTTATTGTTAACTCTTCTGCATTTTAAATTCTTTTTACTGTTTTTTTTTTTTTGATAAATACAAAATAAAGAAGAAAAAAAAAAAAGAAAACCAGGACAATAAATAATAGAGTAGAACTAGAACAAAAGAATAATAAAATAAAAGTCTCCTCCCTCAGAAAGGAAGTCTCTATGTTTGCTCACTTACTTTGTTTTGCATCTTGTTTCTAGTCTCTCTGACCTGCAGAAGGCTGGTCTCTCTGAAAATAAGAAATGTCAAAATCTGCCAGCAGGGATGGCACATGCCTTCAATCATAACACGAAAAGAAGAGGCAGGCAAATCTCTGTAAATCTAGGGCCAGACTGGTCTACAGAGGGAGTTCCACCATAACCGGAACTGCACCAAAAAAAGCACAGTCTTGAAAATATACATTTTAAAATCTGTTTTTATTTATCAAATAGTAGGAATATATGACTAATTCTAGGAATTTCCTAAGAAACCTGATTAATATTCTACCAACTCAGATTAAAAATTCTAAGTTCTCATTCACATTTAAGATTTAGCTAACACAGTTTTATTAATCATTTAAAAAGAGTTTTCTATATAATCTCTTCAAAATTAATGTAGTATTTTCAAAGCCAAATTGGGCCAGATGTAGTCTAAGTAGAAAACTATTATAATTGATTTAAACTGTCCTTACAAATTTAGTAAACCCAATGTGCTAGTGTGTTAAGAGCTTAAACACAGAAGCATGATTTTTAAAAATACAATGCATTTTTCACATACATAAATATGCAGTAACAATAGTGTAGTAAATTCCCCAATTCTGACTTGAATATGGTATAATAATTCTCTAATGATTTATGCAGTGCAAATATTTTTTACTTCTTATGATACACAAAATCTTGCAGTGCTTATACAAGCTACACACAGCATTACTGATAAAGGCTGATTATGCATATTTAATGACTTTGAAGTATTTTTCCAGGCCATCTTATAAGAATTACTAAGTGAGATTATACCATTAATTTTCCTCAAAATGTTCTTTACTTACTATGTCTTCTTTTTTATTTTATATTTTTAGTCTGTTAGAATGAGGCACATCAACTGATCTTAATTTTAGCTATTTTTTCTTATTCTGACATTTTCCTGGCATATTTCTATATGAGAAATATACACGGTCCTACACCAGGTCCTTTGAACTCCATTCATTAACAAAAAAATCAAAAGTATTCATAGTAATTGGTGTTATCTACCTTAGTTCACAGAATACCTTCTTCATTCTTCATTACTTCATTGACATAAAACAAAAAAAATATTAATGAGACAATTTCAAGTCTCAACTGATTAAAACAGTGACAATGACCACTTGAATTCTAATCTCTGGAGTATTTAATATTTAATATACATTATTACTAAAGTAATTACTGTTTTTATAATTTTGGCAAATCAGCAGATTCAATGGCCAAATTAATTTAGATAATAGAAATCAAAGTTTGTCTGTCAGTATTCTATACCTGAACTCTGTGACTGATTTTACTACAGGAGTGAGTGCTATTAGCTTGAAGGATAGTTTGGTTTTGTTTTTTCTTTCTAAAGACTATTTCCACTTTTTGACATATTTATTGGGAAAGTTCATGTAAAGCTTTATTGGGTCTATGATCAACTAGTAGATCAAACCAATACTTTTATACATTTTGGAAACTTTTACACATGTGTTCCTCACCACAATCAGTCCTATTTCCCAGCAGGTCTTTCACTCAAAAGACATCTCATATTAAAGTCTTTCTAAACTATATGTGTCCAGAGTGAGATACAATATTAAGCTCTCATGTCATGGCAGAGAATCAAAGAGAAGCCACATTTTTATTTTTTTAAATTAACTAAAGATGGCAAATATGCTTTCAGCTACAAATGTTATAAAAGGAAAGGAATAGCTACAGAGGTCAGTTACAGCTGCTTCCACTCTTTTTCTCTACCTATTTCATTATATACATATAAATATTATATACATTTAATTTTTCCTTGATTGATGTGTAGTATCTTTCTGTATACTATGAATTATCATTGGTTAATAAAGGTAGCATTTTGGCCTATGGCAAGGCATCTTAAAAGTAAATAGGAAATCTGCACGTAGAAAAAGGGCAAGAAGGGTAGAGTCGAGAGACCCAATCCAGCTGCCCAAGGAGCAAGATGTGAAGAAACTGAAGTAAGCCCACAAGCCATATGGCAAGACAGATTGATGGAAATGTGTTAAAATACAATAACTAACTAGAAATATGCCTGAGCCATAGACCAAGCACCATGTAATTAATAAAAGGGTCTGGGACATTTTGGAGGGCTAAGCATCTACAGGGAGGTTTGGACCACAGGGATAGGCCATGTGAGAAACTTATACAACAGCAGTTACAGGGTTGTAAAAAGTTTCTAGGCTGGACTTTCTAGTATAGCCCAGAGGTTTAGTCTCATTTTTGGCTCCACTTTGCTTCAAATAATCACACACAGGCAAATATTATTTTTATGTTAATTGACTTAGGGCCCAGCATTTAACTTGCTAGTTATTTAGTATTAAACTAACCCATTTCTCTTAGCCTAGTCAGTAATGCAGCTTGATACCTTTTCTCAGAGCAGCATTTCAACTTCTTTCCTTTGCATCTGCTGCCATCTCTGTGTCAACATTGCATCTCTGTGGCATCTGTCTGGTGGCTCTGTGTCTGACATCTGTCTCTGTTCTTCCTATACACAGAGTTTTCTTAGCCTGGTAGCCCCAGCCATACTTTCTGTCTGCCTTTTGCCCAATCAGCTTTTTTAAACCCGCAGGTGGGACAATTGTTTAAAATGTAGCACATAATTCACTACGCAATAGTCTTAAATGTGCAACAGAAAAATGATTGAAATCATCAGTTTATCAAGCTATACTATAGAGCTACAGTAATAAAAACAGCCTGGTACTGGCATAAAAACAGACTTGTGGACCAATGGAATAGAATTGAGGATACAGATATTAACCCAAAAACCTATGAACACCTGATCTTTGACAAAGAGGCCCAAAACATTCAATGGAAAAAAGACAGTATATTTAACAAATGGTGTTGGCATAGCTGGATGGAAGTGTGCAGAAAAATGCAAATAGATCCCAGCCTGTCACCCTGCACAAAACTCAAATCCAAGTGGATCAAAGACCTCAACTTAAACTCATTCACTTAGAACTTGATAGAAAAGAAAGTGGGAAATACACTTCTACAAATTGGCACAGGTGACCACTTCCTAAATATAATACCAGGAACACAGACACTAAGACCAACAATTAATAAGTGGGATCTCCTGGAGCTAGGAAGCTTCAGCAAAGCAAAGGAGTCTGTCAATAGACAAAACAACAGCCTACAGAATGGGAAAATATTTTCACCAACCCTACAAGTGATAGATGACTGATCTATAAGATATATAAAGAGCTCAAGAATTTAGAGCCCAAAACCTTGAATAACCCAATCAAAAAATGGGGTACAGATGTAAAAAGGGAATTCTCAGCAGAGGAACTACGAATGGCTGAAAGGCACCTAAAAAAGGACTCATCATCTTTAGCCATCAGAGAAATGCAAATCAAAACAACTTTGAGATACCACCTAACACCTGTTAGATTGGCTAAGACAAAAGGCACAGCCTATGTTGGAGAGGATGTGGAGCAAGGGGAATACTTCTCCATTGTTGGTGGGAGTGTAAGCTTGTTCAGCCACTTTGGAATGCAATATGGCGGTTTCTCAGAAAATTGAGAATCAATCTCCCCATGGACCCAGCAATACCACTTCTGGGTGTATACCCTAAAGAGGCACTTTCACACTCCAAAAGTATTAGCCCAACTATGTTCATAGCAGCATTATTTGTAATAGCAACAATCTGGAAACAACCTATATGTCCCTCAAAGGAAGAATGGATTAACAAACTGTGGTACATCTACACAATGGAATACTACTCAGCAGTAAGAAAGAATGAAATCCTAAAATTCGCAGGCAAATGGATGGAACTGGAGAATATCGTCCTGAGCGAGGTATCACAAACTCAGAAATATTAGCAGGGGATGTACTCACTCATTAGTGTTCTCTAAACAAACAAACAAGAAAAAAAGCCAAGCATGCCCAAGCTGCAATCCACAACCACTGAACAGCTTGGGATCAGAAACACTCTGGACTGACCCTTCGGACCCCACTCCAAGTATAGGAACACGTGACTCACTCTTGAGGGAGGGGGGACAAAACTGGATTTGCCAGGAGTGGAGAGTGAACTAAGCATTATTGGGTCAGTGGGACCATGAGACTGTCTGCTCCCTGCCCAGGGAGGGGATGGGGAGTTGTGGAGAAGAAAAAAATGACCTGATGTGGTGGGAAGGGGAAGGGACCTTGAATGGGGATATACTGGGATGGCAAAAAAAATTTCAGAGGGAAAGCTGAACACAAAGTAAATATATGTGTAGCAATCTTATTTGCATTATCACCCTTGATAAGTCATGCTTATGATTTTTATCTTTTTTATAGTTATTGTTAACTTATCAGCATTTTAAATTTATTTTACTGTTTTTCTTGATAAATACAAAATAAATAAAGAAAGAAAAAAAAGAAAGAAATCATCAGTTTAAGAGATTCAACTTACATGGTATTCTGATTCTAAATGATATGGTGAATTACTCTACTTCTCTTATTTGAGGAGGGTTTGGGTTATGGGGATCATGCCCATGTGGTAGTTGTTGTATGACCACAGTCAACTTGCAAGGCTAACATTCAGGTGGGCTTTAATAGTTTAACTTTATGTCACAATGCTGCTATCATCATCCATCTAATTTCTTTTGCTCAAGTGATCATAGTATATCACATCATATCATTATAAGAAAGGTAACTCTGATATGTTCTTTTGAGAATAACAACATTCATACTTTAGAATTGTTACAACTGCTTAGCTTAGTACTCAATTTCTTATTGAAAAGTTAATTTAACAATTTAGCTTATTTGCAAAATTATGTTTATAGAAATAAATATAGCACATAGAGTTTGCAATATCTATGTTTTCAGATATTCACAGAGGATTGGAGACATTTCCCAAAGCATACATGTGGGCCGCTGTTGGGAGCTGCCGCACCTTAAAGATGGCGCTGGCTCCTGTTCCCCGCCTTCCTGATGGTGAATGCTTCTAGTAATAATTAACTCCATCCATGGAATGTGCTGAATTGACTAGCTTGCTTCCGTGTGCGTGGCCCTATGGTGAAGGCCCACGCGGCATTAGCTGAGTGAAGGACTTGAGCTTAAAACTGGCTGCACAGGTTGGGAGAGAAAGAAGAACTACTGCAAGGGGCTACTACTGCAAGAAATATCTGTAACAATAAAGGACCTGGTCAATTACCACAGAAGAATCCTGGTGCTGTGTCTTTTCCTGCTCGACGGGATTTGGCGCTGCGCAGGCCACTGTGCATGAAGATATGTTCTATATCCTCCATATATCACTTACACTCACTTTATCACTTTCAGGGAAAGACTGTATTTAAAAGTGTGCTCCTGCTGCTTTCACGTTTTTATATTGTGGTGTATCAGATTAAATCATTAGTGATAGACTACTGAAGTTGTCTTCTGATTGGATGGCATTGTTAGGCATTTAACATTTCTTGGATCTTTACAGCAACCTTGATACTTTAACAATGCACAATTCAACGTAGTTACTAATTTTAAAAAAACTTTTTGCATTCAAAATTTCTATTAGGGTTTTCTGTTCTGTATCTCAAGAGGATTTTTAACAAGAAAATGCAAAGTTTTAGAGAACTAAATATTTGAAAAGCCAAATATTTAGTGCTAACAGACTTTTTTTTTTTTTAATCTTACAAGCTGTTTGTCCTATGGCTCAAGCTCAATACACCTTAACTCAACCCATTCTTATTAATCTATATATTGCCATGTGGCTCTGTTGCTTAACCTGTGTTTCATTACATGCTGCTTTCTGGGCAGCAACCTGCAGTGTCTGTTTGACTCTGCCCTTCTCCTTCATCTCTGCTTAGATTTTCAGCCTAACTCTAAGCTGCCTTGCCATAGGCCAAAACATCTTATGTCAAGAATGTCTGTATTACTGAATTGCAGGCCTGACTTTAAGAATATTTTAATGCGATTGGTTGTAGACCTAGGCAGGGACGTCCTGTGAGTTCTTGGTGAAGAGTTCTTGGTTTGATGAGACACCTTGTCACAAAAAGTAAGATAAGATAAATTTGAACTAGACACCTAATGTGGACCTCTGGCCTCATGTACATGCATGCATGAGCAGCCATATGCACATGAACATAATTGATGCAGACAACAAATAAATAAGTTATCCAGCATAAAAGTAGTATCCATTATCTGACCTCCTGAAGAAGTTTAGAATGTTTTTACATGGATATAAGTATGTCATCTGACTTGGCAAGCTATGATTATTTTTCCTTCAGTTCATATATTCTCTTGACAAGTATTAAAAAGTTTACCAGTGGAGCAAGAGGAACACTCCTCTATTTTTGGTGGAAGTGAAAGCTTGTTCAGCCACTCTGGAACACAGTATGGTGGTTTCTCAGAAAACTGAGCATCAATCTCCCCAAGGACCCAGCAATACCACTTCTGGGTGTATATCCTAAAGATGCACATTCGCACTCAAATGGCATTAGCTCATCTATGTTCATAGCAGCATTATTTGTATTAGCAAGAACCTGGAAACACCCTAGATGCCCCTCAACTAAAGAATGGATTAACAAACTGTGGTACATTTACACAATGGAGTACTAATCAGCAGTAAGAAAAAAATGATATCCTAAAATTTGCAAGCAAATGGATAGACTTGGAGAATATCCTCCTGAGCAAGGTATCACAAATCCAGAAAGATAAGCAGGGCATGTACTCACTCATTAGTGGACTCTAAACAAAAAAAAAAGGAAAAAGCAAAGCATGCCCAAGGTGTAAACCACAACCACTGAACAGCTTGGGATCAGAAACACCTTGGACTGACTCCTTGGATCCCACTCCCCCTAGAGGAACACCCGACTCAGTCTTGATGTTGCAGGGAGAAAACTGGATTTGCCAGGAGTAGAGGCTGAACTAAGAAATATTGGGACCATGGGACCTTGGGATCGCCTGCCCATGGTGAAGGATGGGAAGATGTGAGAAGAGAGAATGACCTGGTGTGGTGGGAGGGGGAAGGGACCTTGAATAAGAATATACAGGGATAGAAAAAAAATATTCAGAGGGAAAGCTGAACACAAAGTAATTTTATGTGTAGCAAATTATTTGTATTATCACCCTTGATAAGTCATGCTTATGATTTTTATTTTCTTTATAGTTATTGTTAACTTATCAGCATTTTATATTTAATGTACTGTTTTTCTTGATAAATACAAAATAAAGAAAGAAAAAAAAAAGAAAGTAAAGGCACAGCATATCCAAATTTACAGGATACCAGGAATGCAGTGTTATGAAAAAAATTCATAACACTAAGAGTCTACATAAAGAAAGTGGATACATACTAGACACTTAACAGAATATCTGAAAGCTTTAGAACAAAAGAAGCAAACTCATTCAGGAGGAATAGACTTCAGGAAATAATCTAATTGAGAGCTAAATTCAATAAAATAAAAACAAAGAACAATCAAAAATGCAAAGGAAAACAACAACAGACACAGAGAAAAATCCAGGTAATAATTATGCCATACTTAAAAATCCTATACTCCACTAAATTGTAAGATCTAAAATCTAAATTTAAAATCTAAAATTGAAATGAACAGCTTTCTGGATAGGTACCATATACTAAAGTTAAATAAAGACTAGATAAATGAATTAAATAAACCTATAATCCCTAAGTAAATAAAAGTAGCCATCGATAGTTGCCCAACCAAAAAAAAAAAAAAGAAAAGCCCAGAAAAAGATGGTTTCAGTACAGAATTCTACCAGAACTCCAATGAAGAGCTAATACTAATACTCCGCCACCCAACCAATACAAACAGAGAAAACATTGCCAAAATCTTTTTATGTGACTGTGGAATATCCAAAGCACACAAAGGTGAAACTAAGAAAAATAACTACAGTGCAATCTCCCTCATGAATATCAATTTAAAAGTACCCAATAAAATACTGGCAATACAAATTTAAGAACACATTAAAAAAAAATCATCTATCATGATCAAGTAGGCTTCATTCCAGAGATGTAGAGGTGGTTCAGCATAAGACAATCTGTCAATATTAAAAAAAATAAATTAAAAAAAAACTGAAAGAGAAAAACCCACATGATCATCTCATTAAATGCTGGGAAAAAACAATCAACAGGATACAAATTGAAAAGAAACAAGTCAAACTTTCGCTATTTTCAGATGATACAATAGTATGCATAAGTGACTTTCAAAACTCTACCAGGGAACTTTTGCAGCTAATAAACATCTTCAGTAATGTGGCAGTATTCAAGATTAACTTAAAAAAATCAGTAGCCCTCCTATATACAAGTGATAAACAGGCAAAGAAAGAAATCAGAAAAAAAAAAAATTACCTTTTATAATAGCCACAAATAACATCATATATCTTACAGTAACTCTAACCAAAGAAGTGAAAGACGTGTATGACAAATTATTTAGGAAAGAATTTTAAAAAGATACCTGAATATGAAAATATCTTCCATGCTCTTGGATAGATAAAATCAACATAGTAAAATGGCAATCTTACCAAAAGCAATATACCGATTTAGTGCAGCTCCAATCAGAATCCCAACACAATTTATCAAACCTCAAAAGACTAATACTCAACCTTACGGATAAAAACAAAAGACCCAAGATAACCAAGAAAGTTGTATATAGCAAAAGAAGTTTCAGAGGCATCACCGTCACTTATTTTAAATTTTACTACAGTACTATAGCAATAAAACAGCTTGATAATGCATAACAACCAAGATGTTGACCAATGAAATCAAAGTGAAGATCCTGATTTTAATCCACACATCCATAAACACCTGGTGTTCTTTGCAAAGAAGCTAAAACTGTGCAATGTAAGAAAGAATCTTCAAATAAATGGTGCTGGCTTAATTGGATAACAATCTATAGAAGAATCCATATTGTCACTGTGCAAAAACCCAAGACCAAATGGATCAAAGACCTCCACAAAAATCCAGTTGCACTGAACTTGATAGAAGAGAAAGTGAGAAAAAGCCTTGAATGCATTGGCACAGGAGACCACTTTCTAAATACAACACCAGCAGCACAGACACTGAGTGTAGCAATTAATAAATGGGACATTTTAAAACTTAGAAGGTTCTGTAAAGCAAAGGATATGGACAGTAAGACAAAATGGCAGTCTAAACAATGGGAAAGGATCTTTACCAATTCTACTTCCCACAGATGGCTGATCTCCAAAATATATAAAGAACTCAAAAACCTAGACATAAAAAACACAATTAACCAAATAACCCAATTAAAAAATGGAGTAGAGATCTAAACAGAATTTTAACAGAAGAATTTCAAGTGGCCAAAAGACATTTAAGAAAGTGTTCATGTCCTAGCCAACAGAGAACTGTAAATCAAAACAACTCTGAGATACAATGTTACACCTGTCATAATGACTAAGATCAAAAACACTGTTGACTGGCTACGATGATGTGGACAATGGGAAATACTCTTCCACTGCTGATGGGAATGTAAACTTTTAAGGCTACTCTGTATGGTGGTTTCACAGAAAATTGGGAATCAGTCTTCCTCAGAACCAAGCAATACCATACTTGGGCATATACCCATAAGATACTCAACCACAACACAAGGACATTTGCTCAACTGTTTATAGCAGCATTATGTGTAATAGTCAGAACCTGGAAATTCACTAGATGTCCCTCAACCCTAGAATGGTTAAAGAAATTTTTTGTGGTATATTTACATAATGGTGTGTTACTCAATGTTTAAGAACAATGACATCATGAAATATTTGGGCAAATGGATGGAACTAGAAAAAAAAAATCATTCCAAGTGAGGTAACCCAGATACAGAAAGACAAGCATGGTATGTACTCACTCATGAGTGAATAGTAAACAAGCAAAAAATGAACAGGCTAGATGCCACAGTCCATGAGATGATAGAAACGAGGACCCAAGAGGGATACACATAGATTGCTCCAGGAAGGATAAATGATTAAGATCTCCTATGTAAACTGGGAGGGCATTTGGGGGGGGGGACAGAGGTTGAAAACATGATGGTTCCAACAGACTGAGTATGGGGAGGGGTTGTGATCCATTATCCTACTCCCCCCTCCAAAAAAAATGTAGAGGCCTGTATAAAAGCACCATGGCTCCTTTCTTTTTTTATTGAACAATTTATTTCAATTATTAAAAATGAGGTGATCCTTGGTAGTTTTGACCTAATTAAGAGAGAGCTTAGAAGCTCAAATATCAACTTCTAGCCTAAATGAAAAAAAAATGAAATAGCTATATTCAGAAAAGAAATGCAGAGAGAGTTGGCACCTAATAGCTGAGGCAGTCAGCTCTGTTCATTCAAGGGTTTAAGTTCTGCTGAGAGCTTGAATAGTTTCAAAAGCTATGATATACAAATTGAGATGACGTTTAAATAGATACATCTGTAAATACTGTGATCAGAGGACCCAGTAAACTACATGCAGACCCTAAATTCATAGCACATTAATTAGAAATTCTGAGGGTGGTAGCTACAGATCTATGCTAAAACATGTCCTGATTATATGCTTCATATAAACAATCAAACAATATTTTTAAATTCCCTAAATTAAAAAGTCTATAACCTTATGTGCATGTGCAAAACGATAAAATCAGGAATAATAAACCTAAGTTTCTGTCTTGGTTGGCCTCACACCCAAAGAATGTGTTTCCATATGTTCCCTACACTAATGCCAAAACCAGTGTCAAGACAGACGTGTGTAAACTTTAATCCATTGATAACATGCTTTACATTCTTCTCCCATCTGAATATGGATGGGATTCAACTATCGTCCAAGGAAATCTGAAGAGAAGAATGAGTAATCCATTGCTGTCACTCGCAACCTCGCCAGCAAGGAAGATGCAACACCAGATCCTTCTCTCTGCAGTTTATTTGGGTCCTTTACAATCTGGTTCCTACTAACTGACTAAGTAACTGAACAACTAACTAACTCACTCTCTCACTCACTCACTCACTCACTCACTGACCCTGGGGGGAAGGGGGGGGGAAGCCTGCTCTTAGCTAAATACCCTCAGGGCATCCAATCCAAGATAGCCACATGGACATCACCAATAGACTCAGATACGCAGAAGCAAGCCAGATCCTTGGCCTAGCCAAATATGGAGTTGTTTACCAGGGAGAGTGCTCAAGGCCAGCGCCATCTTATGGTGTAGCTGTACGCAGCTCTCTACACATTGCTATGATGATTTCCTGATTTACTACTTCCATCTGTTTAGGATCAATACATCAATTCTCAGCATCATGAAGCTCCATGTGCTGGGAATCACAGATGAGTCTGTTGTTCAGAAGTGTCATGAGCCCATTCAGCTGCTTTACTATTTATAGCTTGAGTCATGTTGTTTGCACAGAAGGCAAAAGAGCACCACCAACAAATCTCTCCACCTCTTGCACTGAGAAATTGTCATTAAAATAAAATAAAGGAGACCTATTTTGTCTTTTCTTATGTTTTTACTGATGGTGTAAGCTGGCAAAGGTATACTACAATCTCTATGTCTAAATTTCAAGGGGCCTTATAAAAGAAACTTTAATAATTATCACTGTTTCTATTGTATTTTCTGTCTCAGTATGGAATTCAGGAAAAGCTGCTAAGTCTAGAAAGCAATAAGATGGCCATCAGAACACAAATGTGCATAATATTAAATGAGACCAATAGCAGGCTCACAAAGCAATATACAGAATTTTGGAAACAATCATTTGAGATTCTGTGCTTCAGGAAAGTTTGTACTATAATAATATTTATTTTTACTGAAATAGTCCCTCAGGGCTATTTTGCCTCCAGAGATTCCGTGACACAAACACAAAAAATCTGGCTCTTTCTCAATTAAAAACCATTTAGAATTTTCAGAGTAGTCCATAAAATCAGCTGTCCTCACTGTGTGGCAGTACAATTCAGAACTCTGCAGCTCTGCTTCCTCTTTTCTTGTTTGTCTTGCTATTGAGAGAGTCCTCATTTTTCCTCATTTGTTATCTTACTTGAAAATGTTCAGTTATTTAAAATCCTTCATAGTGATCAGTTTTCAGCCAGACAGTTCCTAGAGTAGTAATTGTCATTTACACATTGCACTGAATTTTTAGATGAGAATTTAGTTTATTTTTTGTTATTGCTTTGTAGAAACACTCCCAGTCATCATTGCAGAGAAATTTAATAATTAACTTTTTACTACAGTGGCAGTGCTCTGTGATTTCTTTTCTCATGCCATATCCTACATATACATACACTCCACAGCCCCATCAGTAATAATTTATACCATATTAAATATTAGCCTATGCAATATTATATTAATTCACACTTCAGTATAGAGTTTCTGGGAATTTACTACCAAAAGCCTAATGCAGTCAATTTATGACTCCAATTTCTACATAATATCTCAAGAGTCTTCTCAATTTTAGGTTGTGCAGGTTGTTCAACAAATAATGAAATGGGTATACATAATTATTCACACTTACTTATTTTTTGCAATATCTTAATTGTCTATATTGTGCTATGATTAGATTCCAACTCCATATCGTCTTCTTTCCTTCCTCTTCTTTGAACCATCAATTTTTCTCCTAACTAGCCACCTAACCTCCTTAGCTTTCCTTCCTCTATATTTTTTCTTTTTTTTTTTTAATCTCTACTTTTGCCTCATGTAGATGCATGTAGCCCCAGGTATGTTCATAATGGCAATGACAAGGAATATCATAGAATAAAGTGTGGAAGGGTAATGGAAACAGAAACATAGAAAAGAACACAGTGGAGTCAAGCTATTGCATGGACATCAGAAATACCACTACCTTGTGAGAATTTATTTAGTTAAACACTACTTTGATTATTTATTACAGATGAGGTAGTCATATTTTCCTTTGGTGTTAAATTTAGATGGACATTTACAAAGCTATTTTGATTGCTATTGATGTCACATAAGAGTGCTGACATTTTGATATATAACAATTTTATGATATCTTCTAGAAAATTAGTTATGTATCAATTTCCAAGTTATTAATATATCAAGCAAAGGTTTAATGTAGTATTCTTTCTAAATATCACATAAAAGTTAGCATTTTTAAATGTTCAATAGGTATTTTCTAATCTTTTTGAGGTGGCTAATTTATACTTCTCTTTGGTTTATGAATCAGAATTCTGCACTATTTTAGGATTAGTTGGAAATGACCACAGAGTTTTAGTTTGGTTTTGTATGTATAGTTTGTTATTTAGAAATGCAAAGAAGTAAACGTGTTTGTTGTGTATTCAAAGTACTGATAGTAAATCCTCTGTAGTACAGATAAAAATTACTTCTTAAATGAGTGTGCATACATTTTTATTTCTTAAAAGATTGAAAATCATTTTAAAAATAATTTCTAAAAAATATATTTTTTAAGAAATTATAGTCTTTGATAGAACTATAATATTTAAAAAATTAATTTCAAGTTATTAAATATCACAAAAATTCATAATTACCTTTAAAATGCAATGTTAATTGTTATCCTCCATCTAACAAGAAGATATTTTTCCCATATTAAATATGTCCTCTTTGTTTAGGGAGTAAGAGTAAGATGATCTTACTTTCCATATATTCTTCATGAGTTAATTTCTTAAGTGATAGTGGTGAATAAATCAAATACCAACACTTTTAACAAGGTATTTAAACAGAAGGCCTTTAATTACTTCTGTCAAAACAATTTTTGCCTAGTTAAAATCTATAAAGTACCCAAATGTGCTCATGATTTGTATAAGCATGCAGAAACCAAGTCAAGTGACATGATGGTTAGAGTAAAAATTCCCATATAAGAAAAAAGAAATATTTTGGAAGAATAAACATCATTCATACTCAAAATATTTGGATGCATTTTCTACACTTTCTAATTTGCATACATATAATAGATGTAAGAAATAACTGTAATAGAACACTATCAAGTATATTAACCTGTACACTGAAAGAAAAATTGTATTCCAGGCTGTGTATTTTTACTCTATGTCTTGGTTCTGCTCTCAGACTTGAAATAAATTCTCAAACCCTGAAGAGTAAATGGAGCACAAATAAGTAAATGATTCTTTGTATATCTCTGCTTATCATTTCTGTCACAAGAAAGAGCCAAAATAAAAGTATATAAAAAGGTGAAGAACTCAGTCTGAGTGTTTCCCCAAGTAGCTCTTTATTTATTGGTATGAGTCTCTATTTCCTGCTCTTTGGTCTCCTAAGACATCCAGGGCTCACTAGGAATGATTAAATCTGTGACTTTATATTAACAACTTCAACATCCACAATATTAAATTCTGGCAACTTATCACTCCTTAGTGCTAACCTGGCCAACTCTGAAATCAGAGCTTTATGCTTCTATGCCTTGGAATGAAATTCCATGTTAGATGCTGGCACCTCAGAGATGGATGGTCTTCTTTTTCCAATAAATATGTGGGCTAAGATGCAGTGTTTCACTGTGTAGTACAATTGCACGGGTTTCATAGTTACAATGGCTAGTATGTCACTCACAATGAACTCTCTTGGTGCAAAGGCATATACTTTAGACAGCTGTAATCCAGAAGGATGAGTACCTAGTATTTTAGCAATTATTGACTGCTATATGGATAAAACACAAATTTTGTTATAAAATTATTTGTAATATTTTAAAATTCAGCAAAATTTAATTTACAATCAACCTTTAAGGGAAGGCATGCAAGTAGCTGTATGTAAATTGTAAGTACAATGTTTGAGAACATTATTCTGTGATTTTATTTAAGGGAAGTTGAAGAAACTACAAATTGATGTCTTACATTATTAATATATGCTGTTTCATAGAGAAAAGCAAGTCAAATGGATAAAATAATTCAGATTCCATTATGCACATGTGCATAAAGAGATAATGTAACACTGGGTTGCACAAAGAAATTTATACTCTATGTTAAAATATTTTCATTTTATTAATTAAAATTTAAATCCATGAGTATAATGTGTTTTGAACAATTTTTATTAATAGTTTATTTTGAGAAAAATAATTAATAAGCAACTAAATAAATGACACAAATCTAAGTGTACTAAGAATTATGAGTATAATCTCAATGCCTGAAAGATGGGATGAAGTTAATTGGGAGTTCAAATTGAGCTATAGAAGATGACTTTCTTAAAAACACTCAAAAATTAAAAATCAACAAAATGACAATAGCAAAAACAGAAACAGAAAGAGAGAGAAGTGTGGAGGAGAAATAATCAATAGCAACCAACTTTATACAAAGACCCAATGAGCCCCAACAATGAATAATTAACTTATAATATCAAAGTAGGAATATTAACATTGATAGACTCAGTCAACTTCATTTATAGTTTACACTCTAAATGAATTTATGTTGTAAGCATACAGCTAATTTTAATATATATTTTATGTTTATTAAATTGTGAATCACGATGCTTTAGTTGTGTTATGAATACAAAATGGTACTATGGATGATTAAATAATACAGAATAAATAAATAAAATGGGCTAACGTGGTAATTCCTTCAAATCCTTGTTTTCTTTTTCAGTTACAGTGCTTTAATCAGAAATATTACAATATAAATGCATTATTATTATATTATATATTACATTTGATGTTCATACTATTAAACTAATCCAACTGAATCTTGTTACACTTTTCTTTCTTGATTTGTGCTAATTGTTCACACTAATAGGTATTGTGTAATAATTCCCTATGTTTATTTAAGGGCACTGGTCAAACCTAACCTATCTTTATTCATTCCACACTTTGTGACTTCAAATTTCTAGACTCCAAATTACACATGAAGTTAAACCTTTTTAAGTTTCTAAATATAAAGTACAGTCACGGTATTTGCTTTTCTCTCTCTGACCTTATGTGAGGTTCTCCAGTTCCATCTATTTTCTAATAAATGAAAGAATTGCTTTCCTTCTTTGCTTCCAAACCATGCCCCTTAGTTTACACATGGTCTCCTTCCTTAACACATTTCAGTTGGTGAGCATCTAGATTTTAGACTTATTCTATTAGTAAGGTATTATAATCTAAAGTCTTTATGTAGATATTACAAATAGCACCAAAATATAGATAGAGCTCTGTTATTTAATTTTCTTTAAACTTGAACATTGAAATGGGAAAGCTGGATTATGTGTTATACCTATATATTTTGTTTTAAAAATTCTGTACTGTTTGTCACTATAACAAAACATGCATCAAATCAGAAATATAAGACCCAGAACTGTATAACTACTCAATGAAAACATGATAAGTATTTTAGTTTTGTAAGTATTTGTAGGTGAGATACTGGATCATATGACAATGAAGGCTTTTTAGGACAAGTTGAGATGATTTATATTCCTGACAACACTACGTTAGTGACTCTTTTCTACATGCCTTCATCAACACTTATTACATGTTTTATTTATGTAAAGTCTATGGATTTGAGATAATAGATTATAGTGGTTTAAAATTGCATTTTCTTGATGATTATTAATAAATATTGTTATTTCATATAACTATTGCCCATTATTTTCTAAGAGCAGGCTTCGTAATTATTTCTTTTATTTTTAAGATCATAATATAATTATACAATTTCTCTTTATTTATTCTACTTCCCTTTCTCATAATGATTCCTGAGCTTTAATTATGGGAATTGTTTATTGATATGTCTATGGGAAGTGTGTACTGTAACTCTTCATTCTCATTGGTTTTGTAATGGTGTTTCTCTCTCTTACAAAGAAGGAGAAATTTCCTTGATGGAAGGTGTTATACAAACTCTAGTTATTATATAATGAAAGCCCAGAGCCAGGTATTGTGGAAAAGCTGAAATATCAAAAACAAACCACAGCCACCCAGCCAATTCCTCAGCTCTATCTCCAGGATTTCTCCAACTGGATGCTTCTGAATTCTCAACCAAAAAGGGAAAGTCTCTGGGAAAGCTGAAAAGACCTCTTCTTTTGTTCCACCCACATCTCTTAACATCCTCTTTCCACATTCCCAAGGCTAGCGTTAATGGTGTGGGTCACCCATTCCTAACCTGGCTAGGTTTTGTGGTTGACTCTGATACTCCAGATTAATTTTATTAAATATATATCACCACAAGGAGGCGAGAGGTATACTGATCTGTGAGAATAAAAACAAATATTTAGACTATAGTTAAAGATAATTCTGGTAATTAAAAAAAAAACACTGCATAGCTGCTTGTATGATTTTAGCTGAACCAGCTTTTAAAAGGAAGAACTATGATCGAGGAAGAAAGGTCATGGGAAGTGTGATTTCTAAGGGTCCATCTTATCCAGTCTGTCTTGCCATCTCTCTGCTTTCAGGCTACCATGATATAATTGTTTTACTCTGATATTTTGTTTGTTTTAATGTCTTTGTCTCCTCACAGACAGAGAAACAAAAAAGCAAATGGATCAAAAATTTTTCATCCCTAAGTAAATTTCTCAAATGTTTGTCACAGCAACAGAAACCAGACATACACACTGGATTTTATATGTGCTCCTAAATCAAGATTTTTTTTATGTTGCTACATAGAAATATTTGTGACAATAAGCAGAGCAGAGTAAAGTTGAGTGATCACCCTGAAAACTACTGCAGCACAGTTGCAGAAAAAAGAAGATACAACTCAGCACTCAGGGTCTTATGAGAATGTCATTTCACAAACTCAGTGACATTTACTTGACATCTTGTTACTTGATCTTCAAAATGACTGAACATTTTTTATAGCCATAATATACATAAATAAAATCAACCAAAATATATTTTCTCCATTAAAAAGTGATATTAATATCAAATTATAATGCTTCATGACAAAGCAATAAAATAAAGTGGCATTATAGAAACATATTATGAATAATATAGTTTACATTATCACTAGTTCTACTGGCTGTTGGCATTTTAAACATTATTAAAATCCATAAATGGCAACTCTTGCTTTTTTCAATACTGATAATAAAATCAAAGTATGTCAGTTTTAAACACTATATTCAGTAGATAGAGAAAAATGCCATCTCAAAACAAAATGAGCAAAAAAAAAACCCATTGTGGTTAGAAATTGGTATATAAACCTAAATTTTAAAATTATATTTCCCATTAAAACATATCAAAGAAGAATTTATATAGTTATTTCACATACAGTTGGCTTTCTAAATCATACACAATTTCTGCATGTGCTGTGTCATCAACTTTATAATTATACTGGGAGCTATACTTTCCACATGCTAGCTTCAGTATATCTGCATTATTAAACATGTAGTTTTAAAGTGAAATGACCCCTAAATCAGAACTATATGCCACTGATAAATAACTTAAAGTTTTCTCCTAACATTTAGCAAAAGTCATCTATATTAGTCCTTTAAAAATAGCCTTAAAATTATAAAATCAACATTCTTAAACTGTTATCAATAAAAACTTGAGTTCACACCAGTACAAATAATGAACATGATCCTCTTGAAAGCCATGTAAAATCTATTTTACCTGTTACTGTCTGAGGGTTTCTCAGGGGCTACTTAGCCCTTTCATCTAGTTTTTACTGTGACTCTTCACACCACTCTATTGTGATTATCTCTAATGGGTCTTTTATCTTTTTAATATGGTTAAGTGAACAAAAAAAATTTCTAATAAGAAGCTAAATTCTATTACCACAGCTCTCTGACTTTTACTAGATAACTCTATGATACATTGATGGTTTAAGGTCAGACATGAGAGGCTAGAAGAGAACTTTTATAGACTTTATTAAATTACTATCTGTGGCTTGTCATTAGGAAGGGAGGTTGCCTTGAACTCTACCTTCCAAAGGAAATGTGTATGTACATTGATGTGATATTGTAAAATGATACATAACAATGTAAAAATATAACTGTTCAAACCTGTATGTCTAATATACATGTCTACCCAGAGCACTTCTCAACTCTCACACCCCTAGAATTCTGATATAGATCAGCAGAGGAGCCCAAAAGTACCCTTTTTCAATCAGCCTAGCCTGTGGGTGGGTCAACTTACCAGGGGAACCTCTGAGTAGCCCTGTCTTGGTCCACTAAGAGAATTTCCTATTATGGTCTCAATGGCACATTTCTTCTTAGACTCTTCATCATAAGACTTTTATTTTTAATTTTTCCAAAAGAAGAATGTTCAGAATGTACATTCAGGAATGGAATTAATGCTTTAGATTGCAAAGGATCTCATGAGTAGCAAGTTCATAATTCTAATAATAGTTGAAAGTCAGAAATTTAAAGTGAAATTTAATAAACAGTAAAGATAAAAATAAAAATAAGACTTCAGAAAACAAACAAATAAGTTTATCTTTGACCCTTTATGAGACAGATAAGTATCACCTTACATTCTGAAGGTTGAATTTTTTCTCAAATGTTAATAGAGTTGGTTATCACTTCATGCCAACTGTCATCAAAATGATTATGATAAAAGTGACTATCATTCTACATGCTAATAGAAAACGTTCTCTTTTGGTTTAGAGTGCCCTTTGTAAGTTATCTGTCAAATGCTTCTCAGTGGACTGCATTCACAGGGTCAGTTACTGTTAAACAAACTCAAAAGTTACATGACAATAGAACTTGATGAAAACATGCCATACATGCTGGTTAGAGTTAAAATGAGTTTTGTTTCTCTCAAACAAAATAGTTTATCATAAAATATGTATGTGATTCTACGTTTGATTTTACCTAAACATTCTGATAAGAGGCAAAAGCCTTTGTATGGCATTTAATGTTAAACTATTCAAGGAAAAAGTCAAGCATGTGCTGTTATAATCCCAATACAGATGAAAATATATATATTTGCTTTTACAATTGAAAATCAAACCTGGGCATTGTAGCAGAATTATTTGGTTTTGATAATAAAAACCCAGACCCAGATATCAGAGTAAACCTGAAAACCCAATGAGAAAAAAAATCAAGCCACAGCCTCCTCTTAGACAACTCCCTAGCCTGAAAAGGACTATCTCCAGTCTCCATCCTGATTTATAACTTCTTCACTCAGCCCAGGCATATGACTTTCTATTTCCTCCTCCCAAGTGCTGGAATTAAAGTGTGTGCCACCACTACCTAGCCTCTATGGTTAACTAGTGTCTAGCTCTGCCCTATGATCTGCAGGCAAGCTTTATTTGTTAGAACACAAACAAAATATCACCATGGGGCACAATAGTGCAGCCCTTTAATCCTAGCACTCAGGAGGCAGAGGGAAGTGAACTTCTATAATTTGAAGGCCAGTCTGGTTTACAAAGTGAGTTTCAGGACAGAGAGACTATGTCACAAATACAAAAACAAAACAAAACAAAAACAAGAAATTAAGAAAAAAATAGAAAATTGAATATCACATTGATCGGTATATGTTACCATATACTGTGATAAATACAAAGACTACTCAACCTTTGTTTACATTTATGTTAGAAATATGGAGATATATGGAATGCCTACATTAGTAATAGTCAACTAGCGGTGTGTTTGCCCAAATAACATTTGTAATAATTGTCAAAAATTTGATCGTCTTATAACTTTGAGTAGTTATCTGGGATTCAGTGTTAAGTATGAACTCTTACAGAGATGATCGTAAGGTCATAAGTAAAACAAGAGAGCTATTGGTTACCTCCAAGGTACTCATGCCACTACTGGTCGTATAGAGTTATTGTGTCATGCTAATCATTGATGCAGTTTATAGCTGTGTAGAAGTTTTTATTGCCTTCCTCTTTGTGAGTTTGTATAGTGCTTTTGAAAGGTCTCGCTAAGTGTTTTCTGGGCCTTGTCTGAAATGCATGGCATCTTCTGCAATAGAGATATACTTTCCTCATCTTAGAAATAACCAAGGGAAACAGTGATGGGCTACGTGCTTTGGTAGTCCTTTGCACATTCCATTGCAACAACTCACAGGAAAGATACTTTTATATGATAGTGGGATCTTATTTAGGTATTCTTTGACTCTTAGAAGGAGCATAGTCAGTCCAGATGAAAAAGTTTTATTGAAACTATATTTGTATATTCATACACAAAATTATGTACATTGTAGTTTAGGTAAATAGTTAATAGTATATTTTCTTGTTGCTTTCTGATATCCATATTGTTATTTTACCTACCTTCTTCCTTCTGCATTCACTTCCCTCTTTCTTCCCTAAAGAGACTCCCTTTCCTATATTATTTATCAGATCACTTGTTTGACAGAATTAATATGACAATAGGTAATTTTTATTATGGATATTATCATCTATTCTGGATTGAATCTTTAAGTTTTGTTGATGACTCTGATGTAAAACCACATTCTATGTCGAGGTCACAGAGTCTCTTCCAGGTTAACTGCAGAAAGAAAAAAACTTTTTCAGTGCTAGTCACAATTGCTAAATGGAAGATAGCTACAAAATGGAAGCTGATATCTGAGCACACAAAATTGTTCTGTGGCATTTTACAGTTATGTACACTATAGCTTACTTCATGTGGCAGTGGTCTGGGTACTGGCAACAATATTAGAATTTTATGAATTAATCTCAAAGATATCATTATTAATTATTGACTGGTTCCACCACCCCATCCACACACATGCTCTATCGGTGTGACTGTAGCTCATTGTTCAGTATGAGATCAACATTTAACTCTGTAAAATTTTATTACTATTACTTTAACAATGAATACCTGGGACTGAAGTAGCATCAGCTTTATAGCATATGTATTAATTCATCCATGAGCTTTAACTTAATCAAATGTAATGGTACATAAAGGATTTGTTTTAACAATACTATTTCCATAGTATGAGATTTTGCACATTATTGCTAAGCACACATGACAGAAGACTGACTCTATAGAAAAATTCGTAGAAATGCAAAATAGTCATAGTCATAGTAGCAGTAGCAGTAATAGCAGTAGTAGCAGTAGCATTTCATAGTCTTGTGGACCACATATCTGGGTGTAGAAGTTTTATTTATACCAGTAAAACAAACTTCAAAACTATTGAGGGGCCTTTTCTTTTGTGACAAACACATTTTATGTTCTAGGAAAGGAGGCCATTAAGTAATAGAGTAAAAATAAATGATTTATGTCTAGTGACTAAGGAGAGATATTTAATGTGAATTAAAGAAGTTTGCCTGAGAAAGTGCTACAAAGACACTGTCAACATATGGAAATATGTTCTGTAAACATCCATAGAGAGCGAAAGATAAATGTGACCTAAGAATGGATGGATTTGGAGAATATCCTCCTGAAAGAGGTATCACAAACCCAGAAAGACAAACAGCAGATATACTCACCCTTTAGTGAACTTTAAACAAAAAGCAAAGCATTCCCAAGCTGCAAACCACAACCACTGAACAGCTTGGGATCTGAAGCACCTTGGACCAGTACCTTGTAGCCCATTCTCTCCAGAGGAACACCTGATCCAGGGTTGATGTTGGGATGAATAAAGCAGATCTGCCTGGAGTGGATGCTGAACTTAGCCACCTTAGGACCTTGTGACCTCCTGCCCTTGCTAAGGAGGAGATAAGGAGATGGGGAGAAGAGAGAGTGACTGGGAAAGGCAGGAGGGGGAAAGGAGTTTGAACAAGGGGATGCATGGATAAAAAAAATGAGACCTTATTTATAATAAAATTTTAAAAAAGAATGAAGAATTGAACAGCAACAGGAAACACAGGGTACTTCTGTCTCACCTAGTAGTCTGTGAAGAACATTTGAACTTTAAGTGTTATTTTTTTTAATTGAGAAGACTTAGACATGAGAATTTTTATCACTTTTACATACTGTTAGACTAGAAAAATCAGCATGCCTTAGGTCTACATAACATAGCCATTTAGTAAGAGGCATGTTTGGTTCAACATACTCATTGTTGCTTCAGAATATTCCTACAAATGATTTTGTGTGGTAGTTCTTTGTTTTGTTTTGTTTTTTTCTATGAGACAATCTACCAATTTTCTGGATTCATAAACAGCTCATTTTGGCAGAGGTATCACTTTGAGGAAGCTCTTTATTCATAGTGATTCACCTTTGTGACTTTCCTGTCATCTGTACCCACCAATTTCCCATGTTCATGTCATTAACTATGTTATACCTTCAGTCAGTTTTCTATATTTCAATCAATATCAATAAGTTGCCATAGATGACCCCATTTTGAGATTGTAATGACATTCTGTCAAAATGATGGCATCTGTTAGTGAATTAACACTAATTAACTTAGATATATGTGGTCAAAGTTTCTCTCAGTATCGTGTTCATTAGGAGAGTTCACCATCCCAAACCTCTAGTCTAGGCCCAGAAAATCCAGACCAGAAACTACTTACAACAGGGCAAGGCTAGAATTAAAGACTCAGATACGGCAACTGGCTCTGCCAAGCTCCTTGGTCTGTGAGATCTTAGCTTCATGCAGAGGTATAGGCAGAAACTACATTTACCATCCAAACTCTGAGGAATTTTAGAGTCCACATTGTCATCAAGTAGAGCATCACTGCCCACTGTTCATAAACCTCATTTAAATGGTTAGCAGCAGGGCCTCTTAAAAAAAAAAAAAAAAAACAGGTATTTTGCTGCTAACACTGAATCACAAAGCCTCCCTTAAAGGAGTCATGTCTCAGCTCACCATTTGGAAACAGAGCCCACCTGAGAAAATGCTGCTATCAAGAAGCTGTGCTTGACTCTGTTCTTTCATGTCTAGTATCCCAGGCTTTGTGTGGATTTGTGCCCACATTGGCATCATTTAGTGCTGGAAATTTCCGTCCTGCCAGAAACTCTCAAATAGCAGCTTCCCAAATATCTAATGCAGAGGCTTAATATTATATTAAGGGCTGGACTAGTGGCTCAGTTTTGTTATTAAATAGCTTTTATACTTAACTCTTAATTCTTATCTGTGTTTAACTATGTGACTTAGTACTTAATCTTAGTTTAGCCTTCTCATCTTGCTTTCTCACCATCTGTCAGGTGACTGCATCTCTGCCTTTGCTTATCCCAAAATTCTCCTTGTTTGATTGCCCCATCTAAATTTTCTTTCTGGCTACTGGTTAATCAATGTTTTATGAAACCAACATGAGCAATTGAGCAATATGTCTTTAATGTAGTAGAAGTGTAGAAGAGCATTATCTCATAGCAAATAATTTCATTGGGCCTTCTTACAGAGCATGGGTTAGGGATCACTTAAAGGTGTGTGAGTATAGCCTCCCTGACATGGAACACTTGAGAAGAGTTTGGTTTTGCTGTTGTTGTTTGTTTTTTCAGGATGAGTCTGAATCTCCTTGTAGCAGTAGCCTCATAGGTAGAACCTGCTCAGCTAGTCCTCTTCTATAGTCTGCTCTTCTTTGAGGCCATGAACAATTAAGTCAAAGTTATACACAAGTAGCAATAGTCCAGCAGTATGGACTAGGGCACTGCCATGAAAGACTCTCCTCTGATCCAGTCATCACCATCTTGAAACACTCAAATTCACTCTCCTGTAAAAGACCATCCGCTGGTATTGATGGTTTACACTCCCTCTTGCAGTCCTGAAGAGGCTCACTATACCCCTGCTAGAGTACTCAGTCACACTATAGCACCAGTTGTATGCAACTTTGCCTTAATTGTACATACAAAAAAAGAGTGATTTTTGGGCATTTATACATCAGAGACAGGATCTCTAGGTTACTTCTGTGCATATTAAAATCTGAAAAGCAGTGCACTAGGCATAAATGTGTACCAAATGAAAGTATTCTTTCAATACTTGAATGCTGTACTGTGTTTAAACCTTGTCTGTTAACAAATTACAGATGATGTCTATACCTCATTTCAGAGAAAATAACTTTGACATAGGGGAAAGGTGCTTGCTAACTCAAGGTTAAAATTAATATAATTAATATTATTAATTTTTATTAAAATGTCTTATTTAATGTAAAATGAGAATGGCTAATGATCATCCCGCATTCTTGCCTGTAATAGACCCATTGATCTTAATTTTCTTTCATAAGTTCAGCGGTTCCATTCATTATGAAAACACACTCCTGTATTACTACTTGCTTTGACATTTGAATTTAAAATGTCAATAAATTCAGAAATAAGAGTCTGTAAGCAATCAGAGTATACCCTTCAGTTTATGAAAAATAATGAAAAAAACAACACACTAAGGTTTTGTTAGCATTCATAGAACACAAAATGAGACACTTTAAGGGCAGTCATAACTTAAAAAGTAATGTGAGCACTATAAGCTTTATTCTGTTTATCTACTGCCTCACAATCAGAGAAAGCTAGAACATTCACATCTGGAAATATTTTGTAGTTTTTAGAAAAATAAATAACCCAATAAATATATGTGCATCATATTGTTACACAGATGGACAAGATCAAGACAAAGTTATGCACTAATTCCATCATGCTCTGTCCACATCTTCTATGGGTGAACATCAATAAGCATTTTGCTATGGGTCTCCATGGAAATCATCTTCATAATATTGTCCTTTTATGAGCATAGACTTTTTAACCATTCTTTCCTTTGGATCAGCAGTCTTCTAAATTATCATTTTAATCTTTTTGCTTACTGTCTGCAATTGCATTACTTCATGACTTTAAAACAAGAATTAGAATGTTATCATTTTTTGAGTTGTTTATTTTGATATATTTATAAGATAAAGTTCTGTTTGCTAAATATTATCATTCTAAATTAATTAATTTTTATTATTCTTTGTAAATCAGTAACAAAGCAAAAACGTTTGAGGCATTTTGTTTTAAATTTTTATTTCTTGGTTCCTGATGCCAACAAGTACCTTCATGTTGGGACTAAACACAGTGATATTGTTTATTAGTATTTTACACTAACTTCTCTTTTATCTGAAAAATATAAGGCATATAAGACTGGAGTCAGATATCCGCTGGTAAGATTAAGAGAAAGTGCAAGAAGTATGTCAACAGTGATTAAAGAAAGAAGATTAAAGTTAGGAAAATGAAATTCCCAAGCTTTGGCAGAGTTAACACCTGTTCCCTCACTAATGTTCAAATCCACAGGTAGTGCACATTGCATGGCACTTATGTCTGGAATGACAAAGTCTTATGCATTAAACTTCTGTGTTATTACAGTTTAAGATATATACTTGTCCACACTAAGAGCTTGACTTTTAGTCACCATATAGTGCTTGGTTTAATGACTTATTTTCCTCAAACTGTTTATATTAAATAGATTATATTCATGGAAAATCAAAACCAGTCATATAGGAGATAAAGTTATTCAAGTATTTAATTATAAGTATATGAAAGTCAAAGTAAATAACCATAAAATACAAGTCACAAAAACACTGGCAAGAAAAAAGTCAAGGTTAAAAATTAACAAAAACTCATGTATTATAGAGATACCTATACATATGAATATGTGCACTTTAACCTAGATATGTCTAAATAATTTTACAGTTGATTTAACATTTCTTTAATACAGTAATTATGTTATTCAAAGTTGATGTTTTCACATTTAAATCTTAAATTTCCTTTATTTTATATCTATCATAGGGTCTATTACATAAAAATTATAATTTGTTTTCAAATGCTACAAGGCAAATAATAAGATTTGGTTTCACATTTGAGTAGAAGAATCCTGAAAAATAACATTAAATCTAGAGAGAGTCTTTATTGCTCTGATTAACTTAGTGACCCTGAGATGTGCTGGTCTTGAGAAGCATATCATAAGAGAAAGACATAGAGTTATTTGACACTTGAGAAGGGAAAGGTTTGTGAGGACAAAGGCAAAAGTATTGTGATGCCACCCCGCTAAGCCTATAGCTACTGGGGAGATTACCTGGAGTCTTTAAAGGGAAAGTGAGAGGCAGATATATTCCTTTCCATTTCATTAACTGCTTTTGTAGTCTGCCTCTATTTGTTATTTATGATATATATATATATATATATATATATATGTGATTTTACATCATACACCCCTCAACCTCAGTTATCAGTCCTCTCAGATTCATACCGATTCTTATGATCTCCATATTTACAAAACTCCCACTCATGCTGCTCATTTACTTAATGGAACATAATTAAACTCCCTGTGGCTAGAGCCTTAAAGAAAACAAGTCTTTCTTCACCTAGACCCCAGCAAGAGGCCATTAATACAGAAGTGAGGCACTGTATCATTTAACTATGTTCTAGCCTCGAGCTCTTGTATACAATGACATCTATTTTTGTAAGTCCAATAATTATTGAGTATATCCTCTGCTTATCTTTCTGGGTTTGTGATACTTCACTCAGGAGGATATTCTCCAAATCCATCCATTTGCCTGCAAACTTTAGGATATCATTTTTTCTTACTGCTGAGTAGTATTCCATTGTGTAGATGTATCACAGTTAGTTAATCTACTCTTCAGTTGAGGGGCAACTAGGTTGTTTCTAGGTTCTTGCTAATACTAATAATGCTGCTATGAACATAGTTGAACTAATGCTTTTGGGGTGCGAATATGCATCTTTAGGGTATATACCTAAAAGTGGTATTGCTGGATCCTTGGGGAGATTGATTCCTACTTTTCTGTGAAACTGTCATACTGCATTCCAGAGTGTACTCTGTCTCTGTTTGTAAGACAGTAAAATTATAGTAGTTACCCAGCAAAGTTGCAGTAAAGCATTAAGCACCAGGAAACCATTTGGTGGACAAAACTGCATCCAACACGTATACACAAGTATAACTTTTTAAAATATACTAATTCTAAATTGCTCCAATGTTTCCACCCACTGTACAGGCTCCATATAGGCTGCATACTTCCCAGAAACTTTTCAGTGTGAGTTTACAGAGCAGTGTGGCCTAATACACACTCTTTACACACTTTCTTCTCCAAGTCATTGTTTCTGTGAATCCATGCCCATACACATCTCTACAAACTCACCACTTTCTGATCTCTGTTCTCTAGTATATGTTTTCTAGTTTCAGCTCACCTAAAGAGGTGATATCAGGGGAAAACATATTTGTGAAAAACCCATCACTCTGTTCAATGAAGTCAAATAAAAATAAGATTGACTATTCAATTAAAATAAAAGTTACATGTAATAGAAGCTTCAATTTTTATTTTAAACATGCTTCATATGTACATTATGACATAATTTATATGTCAATTAGAGTTTTAAATATTTTCCTTGGTGATGTGCAACTGATTCTTTTAGATTTAAATACTTTTATTTTAGTTTCATATTACAGCTAAATAAAATTAGTAAGAATTTTATGTTTTATAGAAAATAGTTTTGAAAGTATCTGTATAGGTACAATGCCCTTTGAAGATATTTCACAGTGTATTCAAATTTTACTTTGGAAATTAAATAAAGATTAAATTTTATTTTTATTTTATAATGATAACTGTCAGTGAAGTAAATTTTATTTCAATTGTTCTATGTTATCAAAAAGGTCAATTGTTCTATTTATAAGTACTTTCACTGAGGTAAATTTTGAATTCCAAATGTTTGCTTCAAATATATAATTTAGAATATTTTTTATATTAACTATTTTACTTATGTAATTCTCTTCTATTAATGAAATAATATGAATTATATATTTCTAAGTTTACATATGATTTTACTAATTGTTTAACAATAACTATAATCTGTTAGAAATTAAATTTAAAAATTTCTAATACTTGATTAATTTAAAATATAATAAGGACCATTGAATAAAATGTGAAATTAGTAACATTTATCTAGAGGAATTTGTTCACTAGATTTTTTTATGTTTTTTTAGTCAATGTCATTTTTATAAAACTGGCAGAAGGTAGATACTATTCTAATTACAACTAACCTGCAATGCACAAATGCACATCTGAGAGTTCAAGTAAAACTCAATAAATAAGATATAATTCTCATTCCTAACATGAGCAGAACTAAAGTTAGTCTGGGTGCATCTACCAGGGTATTTTGAAGATATTATATATATATATATATATATATATATATATATATATATATGTGTGTGTGTGTGTGTGTGTATTTTAGCAGATGATCAAAATTTCCTCTTTGCTCTTGTCAAAAAAAAAATATCAGCACTACCTACAGAGTTACTAAAATGCCTATCCTGTGGAGATAACTATAGTCAGAGACTTAGCTATCATTCCTTTTCCCACAGAAAAAAAGTATTGAAAGTTTTGAAACATGGACTATGACTATTTTATATATAAAAAAGATATTTTTTTTTCTTGGAGATCCCCTGGGTTTCATTCTAGGTCATAACCTCCATGGAATTTAGCTATAAGAACTTTGTCACCATTTCCACTCATTCTACATCGAAAATCATGTTATTTATGAATGTATACTTTTCTTTTCTTAAGTTCTTATTCCCATATATATGCAACTTGTGTATAGTAGCACACACATATACATGTGAATTGTTGTTCTATTTGCATAAGGTTGTTGAGTTCCATGGAACTGTAGTTAGAGAGAATTGTGAGCCACCATACGGGTGCTGGAATTTAACCTGAGTTCTCTTTAAGAAAAGTCTGTCCTCTTAACTCCTGAGCCATCTCTCCAGCCTCTCCTTCTTCCCTTTTCCAGTTAACATTTGATTCATTTTCCTTCACCTTTAATAACCCAGGGAATCGAGTATGATATTGGATAGACATAGAAAAGGTAACAAAGCCGTAGATGGTTACAGTGAGGATAAGGTTAATATTTGCTTTGATGCAGATCATTTTCATTCAGTTTAGGAAAACTTCTTCTACTGGATGAAGACCCTGAACTTCTCTGAATATGCCTATTAAAACTGGGTAGTGAGTGAATTTTGTAAAATTCTGTTGTTTTTAGTCAGAAGAGCTACATTTTCTTTTTTCTTCTTTTTCTTCATTTGTGTCCTAAGTATTTGTACCATGCTTGTGTGTGTGTGTGTGTGTGTGTGTGTGTGTGTGTGTGTGTGTGTGTACACGATCATATTTATGTTCTAGTGCATACACATGTGGGCTATGGGGCTAGAGGTCCTTAATTTTTCTTCATTTTAGATTTTACACTGGGTTTCTCACTGAACCTGAAATTCACTGACTTGTTAGAGTAGTTGGCTAATACATCTGTAGCAATTACCTGTCTCCACCGGACTCCTGCTGGCACACAAGGATTTTACTTGAGCATTAGGAATCCACATTAACAATCTCATGCTTTTATGCCTAGCATTTTACACAGTGAGCCAATTTCCAGGCCTCAGGAACTGTATTTTAGAAATTGATGGACATTAATGTGAAGACTTTTATGTTTTGAAAAAAAATATTCTGTTAAATCATCTATTGTTTATATAACTAGGAGTGTTTGTAAAACAATAAAGTTATTACAATTACAATGAGAAATATATTTATACTGTGTAGAATTAGTAATGATTATTTTCTATATAAAAATAAATTACTGTGATCTCGTTGAAATAGAGTGAATATATATCTGAATTTTAAGCAAGAAAGGGTAGTTTGGTATATGTTGTTATGATATACTGATAGCTGAACATTTCTGAATACTGGGGCAGAATTAATCTTCTTAGGACAAATGCTATTTTACTTTGAGAACATGTAACTGATTAAATATTGTTTAGAGTATTTTTTATTTTTTAATTTTGACTCTTTAAAAAAAAGGTGGAAGGGAGTTTGAACAAGGGCATACATGGATAAAAAATAAGACTGTATTCATAATAAAAAAGAATAGAAAATTCTTTACAATATATTCTGGTCATGTTTTTATTATCCCAAGGTCAGATTAATTTGTAAAAACAATAAAATTAATTTATTTTTTCTACACTATTTAATGAATTAAAGAAAAACACATAATTGTAAATGAACCACCACAGCCATAATGAAAATCTTATCTTGATTCAGAAACTCAATTTCTGATGACTTTTGGTTGATATTTTATACCTCAAAGCAAAGAGTAATACTCACTGTATTGCTATTTCCTAGTATTTGTTCATATGCAATCATAAAATATAAAATAAGTTATTTATACTCTCCTTTACAACAAAGTTCTTTTGAGATTCACTCAGTATTTAAAATAAGGCACCATACTATTTGTAGATTTGATATAACTTTAGTGCATTAAAAAATTTAGGAGGACTAGATGTAATAGTTGTCATTGAAGGCATCAGATCTAGTGTACTCTGTTCAGATTGATGTTTAGAAACTGAATTAAGCAATTTGTAATATAACATCTTGCAATTCATTCAAAATACTCCAGGTTAACTGATTTTTTTCAATATTTTGTTTTATTTATATGTTTTTTGTGGTGGAAATATATATATGTTATGCAAGATTATAACACCAGTGATGGCAACATCAGTGATGGTAAGAGCAGTGATGGCAAGAATGATGGAACTCAGAGGTGTCAGCATTCATATTTCTAAGGTAGCACAAACAGTGTTTTCTAACTTGATTCTTGAATGTCTTGTTTGTTGTGTTAGGAAATTGGTTAAAAAAATATATAACAGTGTGTTTATCCCCTCTGTTTGAATGTGGTGGCTTGTCTATTGTTTGAAACTATCTAGCATGAGAAAAAGTGGGGATATGAGAAAGAGTTATGGACAGAATGTGGGAAGGAGAAGCATATTACCAGAGGCAATGGTCTGTGAGATATAAGTTAATAAACAAAATGCAGATGTGAGGATGAATGAAGATAAGAGCTAAAGGAACCTTTCTATCCATTTCTATCACAAATGACCTTGGCAATCACAAGCATATGTACGGTGAATAGCTAGTGTATTATTAGGAAAAGGTATATTCTGGAAAGTGATAGAAATGACTTGGTCAAGTGCCTTCAGATGCAGTTATTTTTGTGTTAGTGGAGCAGGACATAAAGAACAAATTTAGAGAAGTAGTTTTTCATTAGAATTTACTACTGACAGGTCATCCACTCTCATGAGCAATGCATCTGGTTTGATAAATAGAAGAAAAATGATAAGTTCCATTCTTTGTTGTATTTTACCCTCAATTTTAAAAGATGCATACCTATTCTATCAGCTTTAATCTATCACTCCTTAAGCTTTCAACATGAGAAGACCTGGAACATTGACAGGGTGGGGAAAATACATGCATGGTAGAAATTAAAGGTGAATTTTTACAAACATTAGTGAGTATTGAAGGAGTATACCTTGTTAAAACGAACTGATGACAATCACAGTGGTGTTTGCTAGAATCAGTTACTGTGATATGCTAATGGTTGATTTCATTGGCTAGGACATGCTCTCCATCACAGGTCTAAAGGCCTCTTTCTCCCTATGGTACTATGTTAGCCCAGATGTTAAGATGATTATTTTCATAAGCTTTAAAGGTATTTCTGATTTATTTTATAAAACTTATTTGCCAAGATTTTAAGCAGAAGTAAAAATTCTGCTAATAAGTTATAAAAAGAGAGTCAATCTGTGTTGCCTGGCCTTTCTACAACAGATTTGTTTAGCTGTTGGAAGCTTTATCTCCTGTTTAAATGCTAGATTTAATTAGTATGTCAACAAACTAGAATTAGTTCATCTCATAACTGATCTTTTAAAACACAATGTATAGTTAAGGATTTTATCAACCACAAAGTAAATATTAAGGCTATAACAATAAATTCTATTAAGAATATTTTAGAATGGATAACCCTAACCCTAACCCTAACTTACCTTTAAAAACAGCTTAGAGTGTTTTAATTAGAAATTTTATATTTTCATAGGAACTAGATAAACACTGTAGTGGGGACTTATATGCAGTCATATTAATTGTACATGTAAACTGTGAATAATTCAAAATACAGATTTAATTTTAATCACAGGCATTTTGATTGTACAATAGAATGAAAAAATCAATTTCCTTTGAAAGACTATGTGTGTGTTATAGAATTAGAAAATCTTAATGTTACATAGTTCAGAATTAAACTACCTGAATTTAATTCTGAAACCCTTAAGGGCTCTTAATTGCCTGATTCTTCATAATAAATAAACAACCAAACAGTAGAAAACAAACTATTAAAGCACAAAATTTCTAATATGTAACTATACTTTGAGAGATCTGTATGTACATGTGTGTATGTGTGTGTATGTGTGCCACGCCTGTGTGCTTCATTTTGTTTGTGTTTTTTCCTGCCACCTGCTGCTTTATGAGTGCTGCCAAGTAACTAGCATTGACTTATAAGACTTTCCCCTTCAGACTCAAGCACAATTAAAAAGTGAATGTTTCATAAGAGTACATATTGTTCAAAAATGGCAAAGATAAAAAGGAGAAGATGAAGACAAAGACAAAGAAGAAGGAAAAGAGGAGGAGGAGAAAGAGAAGAAAAAACTAACAATGCAGAAGTTCGGGGCAGCTGAGAGCACAATCGTCAAAATGACTAGGTTTCTGCTGACAAATAACATAAAGGTATATAACAAAGGTACAGCTACATATTCTTTTTAAGAATAGGAGAGGCACTTTAAATGTAAATTATTTGTAATATGAATATTTTATTTTAATTGAATCTATTGGAATAAAATAGATTAATAGTTATACACTCACATTTTCAACTTTTAGGTATAGACAACCATAGTGATTGATTTCTTAGGCTAGATATTGCTTTTAAATATTCTTTCCACTTTAAAAAGCATGATTTGTTATTACTATGACTATTTTATATCCTAACTGCAGTTTCCCCTCATTTGTCTCCTCTCATCTTTTCCACAACCTCCCCTTTGCCCACTTCCTCCTCCATTTCTATTTAAATAAGGGCAAACACCACATGGACATTAAGCAAATGTGGAATATAAAGTGGCAATAAAACAAGGTATTTCTACTCACACTATGGGAGAGCAATACGAAGAATAGGGTCCCAAAAGTTGGCAAAAGAGTCAGAGACAGTCCCTGTTCTTGTCCACAAAAAGACAAAGTTACATGTCTATAACATATATGCAGAGGGCCTAGGTCAATCCCCCGCAGGCTCCCTATTTGTCAAATAAATCTCTGTGAGCCCCTGGAGCCTAGCTTAATTGATTTATTGGATTTTTTATTTGATTTTGACCCTTCTGGCTCCTAAAATTCTTCTCTCTCCTGTTCTGGCAGATTTCTCAAGGTCCATATAATGTTTGGCTGTGGGTCACTGCATCTATTTTAATCAATGGCTATATGAAAGTCTCTTTGGTGACAATTGGGCTAGCCACTAATCTATAAGTATATCTGAATAACTTTTAGAACATTTTTCCATTGACTTTTAATTATTTTTGGCCAGTTGTATTTGGTTCAATCCTGAATCTCTTGGTTGTCCCACCTCTGAGTCCTGGCCCTCAGTTTTGATCTTCTTCTCATGGTATAAGTCTCAGGCTAGATCAGTCATTGGTTGCCCATGCCCACAATTTCTGCATTAACTTGACCATAACATATCTTGTAGGTAGGAGGAATTGTAGGATGAATGTCATGTGGCTGGGTTGGTGTGCCAGTTCTTTCACTGGAAGTCTTGCCTGGTAAAAGGACATAGCCAGTTCAGATTGTATAATCTCTTTTGCTAGGAGACATAGGTAGTGTTATTCTTGTAGATTCCTGGGAGTTTCCTTTGAATTTGGTTTCTATCACACCCCACAATGACACTTTTTTTTTCTTTTAGTACACTCCTCTATTCCTCCCACATATGTTACCATCCCACCTACCATCAATCTACCAGGGGAAATCTTTTCTATTTGCCTTTACCACAGAAATCAAACTGTCCCTCCTTTAGTGCCCTTTTTTATTAGCTTCTCTATATCTGTAGATTTTAGTGTGATTATCCTTTAATTTATAGCTAATATTCCTATATAAGTAAGTACACATAATATTTCTCTTTCTAGGACTGGTCAGGTATCACTAAGGATGATTTTTTTTTCTCATTTCATTTCTTTGTCTACAAATTTCATGAGGTCACTGTATTTAACAGCTGAGTAATACTCCATTGTGAAAATGTACCACATTTTATTTATGCGTTCTTCAGTTGAGACACATATTGGTTTATACCAGGTTCAAGCTTGTAGTAAGAATTTCTGACTCAGTATAGGTCTTCAGTCCAAGTGACTCTCTTTGTACATGGCCTGGCCTAACCTAAGGTTTGATTCCATAGTTCTGCTGGAGAGTTACCCAAAATTTATTTTTAACATTGAATTATTCATCTCTAGCCTAGAGGCTTCAAGTCTCTGTCAGACTTGTTAGAAATAAAAGAAACTTGAAGTACTGTTCTGCTCATTGTTGTATAGTTCATTAGTCACTTCTCTCTGTATCTGGCAGAATGTCTGACCTGATTTCTCAAGGTCCATAGAATGTTTGGCTGTGGGTCACTGTATCTATTTTAATCACTGGCTATATGAAAGTATCTTTGGTGACAATTGGGCTAGCCACTAATCTATAAGTATAGCTGAATTTGAAGGACCATCTTATCTTATTCTGGTAAAGTTCCAGAGCTTACTTTCCTATGGATCTTGCATGTCCAGTTTATATATCATACTTTCAAGCAGTCAAGGCAACAACAGTCCCTTGCCCAGTGGTCAACCTTTGCCACAAAGAAAGTAAACTCCAAGTGGAGTTTCTCTGATGCCCATCATCTTCTTGAAGTAGATTGGTGCTGCCAGGAGCAGGCATGCCTCACTGTTCAGAAAAGTTTAAGTTCTTAAAATATTTTAAATGTCATATTCTCTATGTCTTTGAAGTGTTTGAAGAAACCTAACTATCATGACTATAAATTTGATAATCATAGGTGACTGGCTATTAATATGCATTTTTAATTATATATTACAATTTTAAATAAACTACATAGATAAAATATCTTAAATATGAGTAGAAATATACATATAATATAGCAAAAAATTAACCAAAAATTAGTATCAGTAAAATAAAATTTTTACAAAATAAGTATTTTTGATCAAAAGACATTTTTTGGATGAAACTAGATTCAATATTTTTTAAATCACTTCTATTTTATATCCCTTTTTTCTTAGAAAGTGATTGATATGCATTTATCTTTTATAATGAAAACATACATTTATAAATAATATTTGGGGAATTTGTCCATAGCTTTTCATAAGCTACTTCCTGCTGCTTCAGGGTGCTGGCAATCTGATGGGGATCCTGTGGCTGTATTATCTTAGCTTGCATCCTTGAAGCTGATGTGACCTTTTCTTCCCATCAGAAAATTTTTAGGAGATCTTCTTTGACCAAACCACATTAGCCTGACAGTGATCCACAGGTTCTCATTTTCTGTGGAAATAAAACCATAACCTCTTTTCCAAAGCAACATATCATTGGGTCCAAAACTGAAAGTCTAAGTTATATATATAACTTAGCAGCCTTTACAATCAGATGTCTTTCTGCAATTAGTTCATTTCTATTTAAAAATTTAAAGAAAGCATAATAATAAACATAATCCAGATTCTTTGTGTATTTTCCATCTCTATGTGGCATATATTATTATTCTTTATTTCTCTTTTTAAAGAATTTCATCTACCTTTTTTCCTCCCAGCCTATGTATTTTTTTTTACACACATTGTAACCCATTTGGAAGTTTTCTCCATCTGAATCTGTTTTATTGCATATCCTTAATCATTTTTCTAACCAGGATTGTTTTTTTAAAAAAAAATGCTAAAGTGTAAAGCACTGCTTTGACTGCTGTCTCCACATTGCCTGGCTTTCCAACATGGCAGTGATACCAGAGTTATGCTTACCTCCCCAGTTCTGGGAAGCAACATTAAGTATCATGGAGCTATGTTTTTAAGTTTCCAAACTCAAAAGCATCATCTGGCAGAAGCCTCTCTGTACCACATCCCTTGAAAGAAACTATGTAAAATGGCCATGCTTATCAGCTTATAGTGGCTGGTACCAGCTGCATTTTTAAGGTTGCTGTCAGGAGATGCATCTCTGAGACTGACACTAGGAAGCCCAGTGTGGCTCTATTTCTGTGCATTTAGAATTTTTTAAAGCTCTCTCAATGCTTTACATTGCAATGCATTTGTAGTATAAAATTTCTGACTTTTCTGACACAAGGTAGGGATGTGCACACCTGCAGTTCCAGAGAAACACAAGAGGCTTATATTAAGTACATGGTATTTGGCCTATGGCTTGGGTTTATTGCTACCTAGCTCTCACATTTTAAACCATTTCTATTAACCTGTCTTCCACATAGCTCCTAGTTTACCTTTACCTGTACTCCATTATATATTGCTTCTTGGGCTGCTAAGTTGCATGATACTCTTTCCTAATTCCTCTGTATCTATGCTTGGGTTGCCCACCTGCTTCTAAGATGCTATGCAATAGGCCAAAATAATTCCACTATTATCCAATGGTTACAATATACATAAAGACATCCCATATTATTGACTATTACAAATAAAGCTACAATGAAAATAGCTGAGCAAGTGTCATTGTACTATAATAGAATATTTTTTGGTATATATGAATGATGTAGGATGCCTTTGGGTTTTATTAATAATATTAAATAAAATTTGTACAATAGATAGTAGGTATATCTCTATTTGCTTTCTTCTATATGTTAACAACCAATTAGACCAGAATCATTTGTTAAAGATGTTTTATTTTTTTCCACTGTATAATATTTGCTTCTTTGTTGAAATTCAGGTGTCTATAGGTGTGTGTATTTATGTCTGAGATTTTTATTGAATTCCATTATTTGACATGTCTGTGTTTATAACACTACCATGTGATATTTGTTACTATAGCTTTCTGGTAGAGCATTAGATCAGGGATGATGATACCTCCAGAAGTTCTTTTATTTAACAAGACTGTTTTAGCAAGTCTGGGTTTTGGGTTTTACTATATAAAGTTGAGTATAGTTCATTCTAGTTCTGTGTTGCTGAGTCCTAACAGTTTTCTCAGGGGAAGGGTTATAATTATATAAACAACAGGAATCAGGTGAAAACAAATTGCAGATTTCTATATTTATCAATAGGAAGAGCCTTATATACCCTCCTCCTAGCATCTAGGCCATCTTTCATTGGGTGAGCAAGATCAGATAATATTGTGTGGCCAACCCTCAAAACTGAACATGATCAGGAGTTTTGACAGCATCTGTTGCTAGGTTCTAAGGCAGAATAGGTTGACCCTTAAAAATGTTTATTATAATCATGCCTTGACAACTGGTTTGAACCAATTTGCCAGACTCTATGAGCCTGTCTTACTACAGGTCTTTAAAAAATTTTGTTGAGAGCTTGATAGGGATTACATTAAATCTGCAGACTGCCTTGGTAAGATATACATTTTTAAGCTTTATTTATTTATTTATTTATTTATTTATTTATTTATTTATTATGTATACAGTATACAGAAGGTACCAGATGTTATTAAACATGGTTGTGATCCACCTTGTGGCTGCTGGCAATTGAACTCAGGACCATTGGAAGAACTGTCAGTGCTCTTAACCTCTGAGCTATGTCTCAAGCTCCATGATATATACAATTTTAATATGTTAATCTTATCAATCATGAGTTTGGGATATCTTCCAAACTTCTGATATCTTCTTCAAAGACTTGAAGTTTTTTGTCTTACAGATATTTCATTTGAGTGGCTCAATACTCTTCTTTAAGGTATTATGCCTATACAACTCACTTAAAAATTTGATATATAATAAAATATAGAAGAATAGTTATCTATAATAATTAAACTTACAGTTTTCTCAGTTAAGTTTTGATATTCAAAGATACATTTCAATTAGGTAGGTAATCTTCAAGCACTTCAGATACCTACAGAATATAGCATTTATATGTTCCAAGAACTTAGACGTTTCTGAACAGTGAGACACATCTGCTCCTGGAGCATCAATTTATTCAAAGAAACTCCATGTGGCATCTACATTTAATGTCCCATGTTAGGTGACAGAGTATTTTTTTATACATAAATATATAGACTATATATTGTAACTGTAATTCTGGCTTGATAACTTTTTGTTATATTCAATTTTACTATACTAAAGTTAAAAGCTTCCTTCTAGATTAGGCAGAAAAGAGGAAGTACTGTGGGATGGTCTTTTATTATGCTGTGAATATGCATTACTGCCCTTGGTTAATAAAGAAGCTGTTCTGATCTTTGGTAAGACAGGAGACAGCCAGTCATGAAATCCAAGAGAAAGGGTCAAGAAGAAAGGTGGAATTGGTGTAAATGCTTCCACTTGCTGGTGAGAAAGCAAGATATAATGAGACACAGGCAAAGCCACAGGACACATGGCAGTATATAGATTAAAAGAAATGGATTGAGTTAAGTTTTAAGAACTAGTTAATAATGAGACAGAGCCATAGACCAAAGAGGTTGTAATTAATATAATCCTCTGAATATTTAGTTTATAAATGGTCATATATAAACGGACCAAGGGTGGGAGAGATTCATCTGGACTGTAGGACTATGGAGAATGAGAAATATCTGGGTAGTTCCTTAAAGGGATTAATTGATTTTTTCATATATTTTCATTGTCTTTTCCTTAATTTCTTTAAGGGTTTATTTATTTTCTCATTAAGGACCTCTATCATCTTCATAAAGTTGGTTTTAGGGTTGTTTGCTTTACTTGAGCTATGTTAGAATATTTAGGACTTGCTGTAGCTAGGTGAGAACATTATACCATGGCTGATATTGAGTGTATTTTTACACTGATGTTTAGGCATCTGGATTTGAGATATTTTAAGGCTTAAGTGCTGATTTCTGGATTTATCTTTGTTAGATGAGTATTTTTTTCTTTGGTTTTGGTTCATCTCTAGTCTTCTAGATAAAGGACACTTTAGTGGAGTAGAAGGTCTCTGACCAAGCTTAGGTCTGGAAATCTTATTGTCTGGTCCAATATTTCTGCCCAAGTTGAAAGCTGGAGTTTTGGTGATATACATGGACTCTGATCTGGCCTGGGGTTCTTGAGAGTTCAGGATATTGGCTAAGAGCCTGGTTTTCCAAAAGCTAGCCTGCCCTCTGCTGGAGTACAAGAATAGTTTTCAGAGAGCTGGCCTGGTCTGGAGTTCAGAATGCTAATATAGCCTCTGATGGGGTAGGATGCTTCTGTCAAAGGCATGGATTAAAATATGATGACGATGAGAGAAGGGATGGTTGTTTTGTTCCCAGTTAAATGTTCCTATATTATGTAGCAAAAGTTTGATACAATTTAGTATCATCATGTAAGGGATGATATTCCACACTTTATCCTTAAAAAATATTTATTTTCAGATTGACTAGTTATCTCAGACCAACTTTAGATTTGCCAAAACTGAAGTAGCTTTTTATGAACATGGAAAATACACCAAATTTTGGAACTTATTTTTATGTCCACTTATCAGGGCTATTTTCGATAAAATAACTTGAGTAATGCTTACAATGCAAATGAAAATTTCAGAAGAAAAATTACTGGGTGGATTTGAGGGAGAAAAGAGCATGTGGAGATGTATAATCTCAAAAAATTAAAAAGTGATATTATTACATAATATATTATTCAGATTGTGATACCCTTATCAATATTTGTAGATATTTATTTCTTGCAACCTTATATCATAAAAGCCTATCATGTTTCAGTTTTCATATCTTAAAGTATTCAATAACACATCAGGCTGGCTGAAAACTATTGTTTAAGTAATAACATAAAAATCTGTAAATTAAATCAATGTTTGGCATGTTTCTACCACCTATCTAGTTTTTATAGTTCATTAAAAATAAAATTATAATTCTATTATCTGAACCCACCTATTAGAAAATAATATGTGAAAAATATATGGTAAGATATGTTAATTGATTTTTTGAATTCTTCTTAATAAAGGGAAGTTAATTCCTTACAATGAGTTACTAAAGAATATAAATATCAGAATTGTTTACTGCAACAACCCAAAATACAACACAAAACAAAGTCAGAAAAACATAAAACCCCATCTCTATATCAGAATTTTCATAGTGAGAATTTTATATTACAAGTATAACAAAAGAAAAGATTCTTTTATATATGCTAAATTTAATCATTTTTATGGAACATTTACCTCATTATATTCTACCTATATTTCAGAATTATTCTATTAAATATTAAGAGACAAACCATTATATCAACATTATTAAAAGTACTTTTCATTCTACATTTGAAATATCCATGCTAAATAGTTCATGCTATTTCTTTCACTATGTGAATGAAGAAGTATATAAATGAGGATAATTTTTTAGGACAAAGAAGTTATAATAATTTAAAAAGTTGCATTGATTGTGTCTTAGGGTTTCTATTAATATGAAGAAATGCTATTCCTTTCACTGTATATGAATGAAGAAGTATGTAAATGAGAATGATTATTTAGGACAAAGAAATTATACTAGTTTTAAAAGGTTGCATTGATAGTGTCTTAGTTGGGGTTTCTATTACTCTGGAGAGACACCATGAGTGCATTAACTCTTTTAAAGGAAAATATTTCATTGTGATAGCTCACTTACAGTTTTAGAGGTTTAGTCCATTACCTTCACTGTAGAAAGCAAGGCAGCATGCAGGCAGACATGATATTAGAGAAGGAGCTAAGAGTTCTTACATCTTGAGCCACAAACAACAGAAAGTTGTTTATCTCACTTTTTGATTTGAGCATATGAGAACTCAAAGCCCTACAGAAACACACTTTCTCCGACAAAACCACATCTACTTCATCAAGGCCATTCCTTTTAATAGTGGCACTCTCCTTGTGGAATTTTCTTTTTTTTTCAAGCCAACACGTTCTACTGTCTGCCCCACATAGCCTTGTAACTATATCATAATACAAAAAAATGTATTTAGTCCTATTTCTAAAGCTCCCTTACACTATAACAGTCTCAAACTTATTTAAAAGTCTAAAGTTTAAAGTCTTTTCTGAAATTAAAACAATCTTTTATCTGTAAAAATAAAAATCAAATAGCAGATCAGATATTTCCAACATATAATAGCACAGGATATATATTATCATTCAAAAATGTAGGGAAGGAAGCACAATGAGAAAATACTGGAGGAGAATCGACACACATATGATCTCACAATGACTGTGGCATCATGCACAGTGCCTGCTTGGGTGTAAACCAGATTCCAAAAGAGTATAGATAAGCTCTCATCCCTCACTCAGAAGCTATCTTCAACTGACAACAGTATACAAAGAAAAAGTTAGTTTTCTCCAAAGGAATGTCACTGGGTTTGCAGATCACATTTAAAAGTAGCACTGTGCTCAGAAATAGGTGGCTAATAATAAGTAAACAATATAATTTGTTAAGGTTTTTTTGTCTCATAAAACTGGCTGGGAAACTTTTTTAACTTTACAAGTCTTTTGCCTACATATTATGTTTTTTAGTTTTGTTTACATACATTTTCTTAGTACATGAATGTGTTTTTCTCTGAATTTATATGTATTTCTTGTGCTTTTTTTGACATTTTTCTGTTTGTTTCTTTTTTCATTCTTGTTGTTTATTTTCTTTTATATTATTTTATTTCTTTATTTTTATATGTCTGTTTCTAATGAAAAGGAGAAAGTAAGGATGTAGGTTTGGATAGGTGGTATAATGGAGAAAATATGGGAGGAGCTAGGGAGAAAAATATAATCAAAATATGTTGTAGGAAAATAATTATTTTCAATATAAAAAAATAAAAACAGAAAAGTGATTATTTTTAAAATAAAATAAATGAGCTCAGTATATTTTATAAAAGAAAGAAATATGTATATTAATTCACCTGCATCACTATCAAAGATTATTTTCAGACTAAGAGTACTAACATATTATGTTCTGTGAAGGAAAGAAGTTTACAACAGACCCAGAAAGAATTATATGGTGGCAAATTTATTTTGACAAGAGATAGCAAGAGTACAATCTAAATACAAAGAAGAGAAAAAGTTTGATCAAAAAGCAGTTCTAAGAGACCATGGGATTATCATTTTTGAGGATAATTTTATGTGCATTAATGAGGTAGATGTCACACTGATAACCTTGAATATGAGCCTGATAAACAATAATTCAATGAAAGAGTTCAATGTGTTGTTTTTATTCTTATCTTTATTGTTTGTAAATTGTTGCTTGAGGAACAAAAAATGTTTTGATTAAATTATCCAAAGGTGCAATGATTATTGGCTGTATTAAAAAGAAAAATAGGATCAGTCTATAATGAAGTAACTATATAAAATGTATAAGTAAACAATAGGCACACACTTAAAAACATTTGTTCCCACACTAGAAGATTTATAGTATCATTCCTTTATTATGTTAGTAAATTATATTACAATAAAGATGTTAGTGCCATTGGTGTATTCACTCATGCTTTTAATACTGAAATTTATGATAATGTATTATTCTTTGGCTCTGGAGTTTCCAGTGTCATCAGAGTGAAAGAAAAAATAAAAAGTAGCTAACAATAGGACTCAGTGACACAGATGTGTTCTATGCAGTCAGGAGAATTAATTCACTGGTATCTTTTTTGTTCACTAACAGACAAAGATATGTTTAAGAATTAGATAATAGATAAAAATGATTTTTTTATTTTATATTACTCCCAAAGCCATTTCAGCCATACTATTTGAAAACATGTAACCCTTTATGTCATCCACAATATGCTATAATGATTAATCACTGAAATAGACTACTTCTAACTGGCTAAATTATCAGTTTTAAACAATTCATGAGGACTGTGGTACTGCCATTTAAGTAATGACATAGTATTCCACTGGCAAAATAACAATTCAATTTAAAAAATACTATAAATATTCTGTATCCTGTAGTAGTGAATACTTACAAGATCTGTCTTAATATAAAAATACATAGCCACTGCTCAGGATTTGGATTCATGGCCTATCCACAGCCAAAGTCTGTGTTGATGTTGGAGGGTCCTCTTGCCATCAAGTGATGTGCAGATGCCTGGGATCTGGGCTGCCACCTGAATCCATGTAGGATGTTCAAGAGCTATACTTACACTGGGTCAATCCAAATCAAAGTGACCTACACTGCCAGTTGTAGCCATGGTGACATCCTGACCCTTTCCATCACTACCTGAAGTACTTGGGACTGTAGTACTTGGACTGATGACAAGGACCATATCTTGTTCCATGTTCATACTGCATTTGGAGTGTGTGTTGATATCCAGGGACTGTGTTGCTGCTAAAAGCTACTTGGATTCTAGGTTCTAGGCCACCATATAACCCATGTTAGTGTTTTAGGCTGTGCTACAGATCTGAGCAACCTGCACTATCACCAGGCCATGATGTCATCTGGGCCTGGGCTGCTGCAAAGAGAAATGTCTGTGTCCATGATCCTGCCACAGATCCTGTCTGTGTTGATATCCCCAGATCCCATTACTACCAAAGAAAAGGAGGATGGAAATGCACAGAGTTTGTCCATCCCCTCACTGACTATGAGGGATGATAAAAAAAAAAAACTGGTCCACTTAATTCCTCACCAATTGTAGCACTTGGAAGGAAAGGCCCTATACATGGTCTAGGCAGCATAGTGAAGGCAAACCTATTGGCAATGTGCAGGGTCTTTTCTTCCAAGTGTTGCGATGTGTGTGAGAGGGAGAGCTGGTCCTATCTGTCTGTCACATAGTGAAATGAGGAAGGGAATGATGTTCCCATCACTCTTCATTACCTACTATGGGCAGGAAATCTGGTTCTGGGTCCATGAGAATGGAGAGCTGACTCTGCCCATTACTACCTGCAGCATATGGGAGAGTATCCCTGCACTTTACCTGGGCAAAACTTAGCTGGCCCTGGTAGTATGGCTGCAGGTGACGTTTCCCTGAGGGTTTCTGATAGAAAGATAACTGCCCCTCTCCTTTCTGTCTGCAACAGAGGTGGGCTAGCATAGGCAATGCTAAAGAACTCACCCTGTTCGTCTGAATGAGGAAAAGCTGGTAGCTGACCAATCATGCTACCACGCATGGTGGGAACCAGGGAAATGAGTTATCTCACCCAAACATCCACCTCATCTGTGAAATGCTGGATCATGTGAAGGGGCTAAATTTGTAGTTCTACAGCTACAAGATATCTGAAACACAAGGCAGAAACAAGATATTCAAGAGAAGTACTGAGGGCCCAGTACCAAGGGAGAAGCAGAAGCTAACGGCCTCAAATTAAACCAATGATTCTTGCCAATGAACACTTGCAAGTGAAGATTTATGAACTAAATGATGTACTGTGTTGTGTGACTCTTGACTCACTCTGTCACACTACGGTTTCCAAGAAGAGACTGTATGTGTGGGTATGTGCATGTGTGTGTATGTGTGCATGTGTGAGTGTGTGTGTGTGTATGTGTGTGTGATAGTTTGGCTAATTTTGTTTTTGTTTTCTTTTGAATTTTGTTTTGGAGAGGCGTTGCAAGAGTGGAGAGCAGATATTAAGGGACGACAAGATGGATGAGATTTGAATGCATAAAATGAAACCTACAAAGAGCCAATACAAAACTCATCAAAAAAAAATAAACAGCCACATCATCACAATAATATGCTTATTTGCATTCACAATTAGTAAATGATAAAATAAGGACCAGAGAAATTACTTATTCAGTTGTCACTTGCCACCCAACCTTGGTACAGTCAGGTTAATTCCAGAATTCATGTAAATATAGAAGAATAGAAGCAACTACAATGAGCTGTACTCTAACTTTCATAGACACTGAAGGGAAAGATGACCTAATTATACTCTGTCTTATCCTTTGTATAAATTACTACATTTTGTAAACAAAGAAACAAAACTCAAAAGACAACAAACTATGTACCAACCATAAAACTGTGTACATTATGTAATTTTTCAAAATTAAGAAAAGATGATAAGAGGACCTTTAGAAAGTCTCTATAGGCTACCATAAGGTGCCAAGATAGTTCAACACATTGCAGAAGATGCCACCCAGCACCCAGGTCCCACTCTATTAGTTCCTGTCATATACCTCCTCAATATGTACAAATAATTTAGGGTTCAGGTGAGTTTTTAATAACTCTATAATTTGAAGGATCCTATCTTCTGATCATACTCTGTTTTGCAACCAAGGAGAAGTACCAATGACTATAAAATAATGAATAATCACTTAGTAAGAAAACCAATCAAATTATGATAGGCCTCCCAAAAAAATTGTCAAGTTACACTCTTGGACGTTATCATAGATTTGCTTATTATTTGATATCAAGCTCATTTTTAAAAATACCATAACCCAAGTGTAGAATTACAAACTATGCATTTGGAAACTTTTTTCTTGATTTTTGTGTTTGCTACAATGTGTGGCATAATACTTTTAAATGCATATTAGAAATTGAATAATGTCTTTACTATAGCAAACAACTATTGAAAACCCTCATTTCTTTTCTCAAATAATCTCTTTTGCTTACCTTGGGAACTTTTGGTGGCAGTTTAAAAAAAAGGAAGCAAAATATTCTCGCTTTTCTTTTTATGACTTTACAAAAGAAGCAGCAGCTAGCTCTCCACCTTACTTCAGCTGAGGGATCATTAAATAGTTCACTCTTTGAAATGTGTACCAAAAGAGTTTCTCCAAGAATGTTTCATATGTTTCAGGTAATGACAGAGAACAAACAGAAATTGATAAAGATACTGTGAATTTCAAGTGGCTTTTGAGAGATTTAGAAAATGTGAATTTTCAGGAATCTATAGCGTTGACTTCATTTCATTAACCACAAATTCATAGCAGCATATTCTCTTATTGTTTCAATAATAAAATCACTGAGAAAAACATTTCCAAATAATGACAATAACAAAAAACTTTTCATGAGCTGATAATAGATTTCCCACTGATGAAGCATTGAAAGCAAGAGTATGAATAATGTGCTTAAGGCACTCACATAAATTGTGTGCTTTGAGCCACAATCGCAGCTCCTAGTTATTTTATTTTGTCCCAACAGTGTTGCATTCTGTGAAGCACAGACATTGCTTTCCTTTTATTTAATCTAATAGAAACGACACTTTCTTCTTGCAGATTTCACATGGGATTGCAGTATAACCACTTACTTCTTTTACTATTTAAATTGTCCTTAGAGCAAGTGCCCTTGTTACAAAAGCCTGTTAAATTTAGACTTTTGCAGTTCTTCAAGTCAATTTTGGACCCTTGACTTCTTAAGTATGCTCCTTTGAGTATGCACACAGAGAACAAATTATATCTTCTACACCTTTTTGTTAGAAAGTAGAAAGAATTATTATTTTCTTCTATATCTAGTAAATGGCAACTCTTTTTCCTAAGTAAAACATACACATCATTACAGCTCCTCACTTAAATATGTGCTGAGGAGATAATTCTGTTGTAGAAAAGCTAGCATTCTCTTTGTTAAACTATTTAACATTCCTCTGCTCACGGTAAGGTTTCTCCTTTGTTCCTTTACTAGTTAAGTTAATTGTGAAAATTTAAAAGTTTTAGAGTTTTACTCATGCAAGGAGTGATATAATTTGCTTCAAAGTTCAGTTTAGTCTATTAATTTATACAACATAGAATATATAGAGACCATTAAATATACTATTTGACTATACTATATCAATGGTCTATTTTTGAGATTGTTAATTTTTAAGTATCATTAGTAAAAATAACATCATTATTAATTCTAGCATCCCAGCATCTCCATTGTAATTTCATCATTTCCTATCATAAATTAATTTTAACATTCAAAATGATGACATTGCAATGCTTCATTGATAAAATGGAGGACATGGTATCATCACAAATAGCTCCTTCTGAGTGCTGGAAGAACTTTTGATTTTGTTTCAAACTATCTTTGCTATTTTGAGAGAGGGAGAGGGAGAAAAAGACCTTGGAAGAGATAGCTCCAAATGAGATGTCCCTATCAAATTCTTCTGCTCACAGCTCAGGAAATCTCACAGAAGAAGACCAAGAGGAGATGGAGGACACTCAGAGAAAAAGCATATCTAAATCAACTGAACAAATTTATATAAATTTACAGAGCCTGAGGTGGCAGGCAAAGGGTCTGCACAGTTCTACACCAGGTCCTATGAAGATATATATTATAGCTTTAAGTTTAGCATTTATTTGTGACTCGGTTTCTGACTTTTGAGCCTTCTCTAAAATTCTTTTCATTCTGTTGGCTTGCCTTGCCAATTTCCCTATAATGATTTTTGTTTTATATATTTTCTTTTGCTATGTTTGGTTATCTCTTAGAACCCTGTTTATTTTGATTAGAGACATAAAGAGAGTGAACACAGATGAGAAGGGAGGTGGGGAGAAACTGAAAGGAATAGAGGGAGGGGGAATTTCAATGAGGATATATTGTGTGAATGAAGAATCTGTTTCCGATAAAAGGGGGAAGAAGAATTGAGAATTAAACAAGAAAGAGAATTGTTTAGTGTTGTCAGTGGGACATGGCACAGCACTTGAATGTCTAAACTCACAGTATATTTGCAAAAATAACCAGCCCAAGATCAAACAAGTTCAAATTCCAATATAGAGGATGTAGGGGCTCCCAGAGCCCCATCATTGTGAATTAAACTATTAAAGTAGGTGGCTTCTACTAAATTGAGAGGGGGTAATATTTTTCCAGTGTTATGAACACTGGAAAGTTCCCCATACCTCAATTGGTGACTTCACATGCATATACCTAAAAGCATCACTGACAAGTTTTAGTTAAATTAATTAATTTTAATTAATTGATTGAATTATGATTATAAAAGAAAAACATGAAGTTATAAATGAAGAACATTGGGAAATCTGTGGGGAGAGATGCAGTAAGAAAGTGAGAGTTTTATATGATCGAGATACAATACAAGATATACATACAAATGTATATGCAAGATACAATACAAAATACTATATATATGTATATATATATGATCAAGACACAATATACAATTATATTGTGTGTATGTATACAATATATATGAATACATAAATGGATATTTTTAAGTAAAAATTAATGGAAACAAAAAGATAAATATATTGACACTACAACACTGCACATGTCTTGGTAGAAGTGCCTCACCCATCTGCTGTGTATTTTGTCTTTTGGAAATGTTCATTCCTGGCAAGGAGTAATTAGCAATAGGTGTTTGTTTAAATACAGTCATTGAAAGATGATTACAGAACAAATTTGCCTGGCCTCAGATGACGTTTCTGTCATTAATAGCACCAAAAATATTTACTTGAACTCATTATAGATTTTAAGATATCTATGAAGAAATTTCATGATAAACTTTCTGATAGCCAAATTGCCAATGCCACTTCAGAATAGGCAACATTCTCAAATAAAAGTGTTGCACAAATTTCAAATGATTGATTGTATAAATGATATCATTTTAAGTTGTTATGAGTGGTTCTTGACTGATGGTTTTCTTTCTGCAGTTCAGAATTAATTTTTGACATTAATAAGGTATTTCATATAAGTAACAATAAACGAAAACTAATGAGTCAGTCTCTTTGTTGGATTCAGTAAGCTTGGTGAGAGTATCTTGCATTCGGTTTTGAAATTCCTAACATACTGCATTTTTCCTAAAAACAGATAATATTTAAAATTATAGAAAATGTGGAACATTTATCCACAGTAAACTGAGATAGAAAACAGAGAATGGACACTGGGTAGACATTTTATTAGCTGTAAGCAACACCAGGATATAGATTATAAGGAGATGGCAATCCAGGAAGCCTTAAGGGGCCATGATTTCAATTCCAAAGCTGGTTACAACAAACCACCAGTTAGGCACAGAATCTTTGATAGTCTTTGAATTAAGAGAATAAAAGTTGAAATTTAAAGCTGATCAAACAATTTTTTTCTAAACATCCTGCATATATGCATAGCCTTAATAAACAGAATTCCATAAATGAAGGTGAGAAACTCTCACAACCAATCTCAAATCTCAACTCCTGGAATTGAATTTGGAAACCACTGCCAGCAAGTCTTGAAAGATATAAGGTACAAATAAATGAAAATCCCCTCTGGAAGAAGTTAATGTTATCCCAGGTCTCCAATAATTCTTAAAAACAATTTTATCAAATACATTGTTTGGCACTTACTAACAAAAGAACCAAGCTCACAGCAGTTTTTTATTTGTTTTCTTCCGGGCAAGGTTACTCTTTATCTTTTTTAACAATAGATTTCATTTCCACAGAAATTTCTTACTGAGTATAAATTCCACCCATATTTTGTTCCCTTTTCTTTTGTATTTATGTTAATCAGGACAAAATAATGAATCAAATAAATTTCAAGAGTGGCTTTAGAAATTGTAGAGCAATATGTTGAGTTGTTGTCTAGCATATAAAAAGGAAAAAGAAATGTATTTTCTGTTACAACAATATTCTTGTTATTTTGAGAGCTAAAATGGAATTGATTTGGGAAATGTGTTTTTTTTCCCTAACAAACACTAACACAATTAAAATGAATGAAAGTAAAGAATTATGGCATACTACGTTACAGTTTATTTCAACTAACTAATGTTATAACTTGTATATTGAAGTTTATGGTCAGATTCAGATCCTATGAATCTAATATTTATGTATATGTCCCAGGTACATCAATGTTAAATATTATAGTAGAGCCAAAAAGGTTATGTGCAATCTGCACATTTGCTTTTTTCTAATGATCCACAAATGTGTGGAATGGCAGGAAATAAAATGCACCTTCATGTTTTTCAAAAAGTTTTAAGAAATAAAGTTTTCAATTATAATTATGTAATCTCACTACAGCAGAATGGATTATAGAAATTTACAGAAAAATGTGGCAAATGTAGTATGACATTGTCATCTCCTAAAAGATGTTATTTGGAAGGTAACTGAAGCATAGAATTATCCTCAAGGATGACATTGTACAGAGTGCCCTTGGAGAAAACATCAGTGTGTGATTCTGATTCTGATTCTGCTTATGCTTAAGCCTCAGCCTCTACTCCAAATCTATCTATCTATCTATCTATCTATCTATCTATCTATCTATTTATCTATCTATACATCCATCTATCTCTCTCCCCCCTCTTACACACATTACTTAGTATGTAATTAAATAGAATATTTGCTTAACTATGTAAATTGAGTTACATTTTTTGTTGCTGCAAAATAATTAACTTTTAATACTATTTAAAATAATTTAACTCTTTAAAGATGCATTACTTTTATTTATGTTGCATTTGCCTAACTATGTAAAAATGTGTTGCTGTTTCATGTTGTCTAACTAAGAAACTTGATTGGTCTAATAAAAAGCTGAATGGCTGATAGCTAGACAGAGAAAGGATAGGCAGGGCTGATGAGCAGAGAGCCGAGGAAAGTCACTCCCCCAGCCAGAGGGCCAACAAAGGAACCAAACAGACAGACATGGAGGAAGTAGAAAAGTAGGATGAATAGTAGGTAGATGAGGTAGACAAACCTCAGGGAAGCACAAAGATGAATAGAAATGGAATAATTTAAGTTTAAAAAAAACTAGCTGTAAACAAGCATAAGCAAAGACTCATCATTCATAATTAACAAGTTTCTGTGTCTTGATTTGGGAGCTGGTTGGCAACCTGAAAAATCTCCAACTAAAATAGTAGCTCTTTTCAAACCAGAAGTAAGCCTTTCTTGAGTTCTCCATTTGTTGTAGGAACTAACATTCCCTATGTTCCACAACTATGAGAATCTCTCATTATTGTGGCCTAAGTCAGCCAGCCCAAATATATTTATTATAGCAGTCTATGTTGATAAGGACTCTAATGATTTCAAACTCTTTTAACACTCAAACAGCAAATTTTAGAAATTATCACAAAGAATAATTGTATGATAGTTTAAAAATTATGATTATAATAAAATATTGATTAGATGCTTAAATCAGCTGTAAATTAGGTAAATAAAATAGGATAGATATACCAAGGTCACATTGAAGGACACAAAAGGCTGGTGTGGGATGTGAGTAAGTGAAACCCAACATTCCAACTCATATATGCCATTCTGGTCCTGTTCCCTCTCTGGTATGTGTCTATTCACCCTCCTTTCTCTCTATTTTTTTTTTAATATTTCTGATGATCCTTCTCTGTCCAAACCAATGTAAAAATGAAATAGCATTTAAACGTCATCTAACTGATAACTAGTTTTTTATTCATAACAAAATGATTCTTTTTTATTATAATCACAAACAGAAAAATAAATCTTCAATTACACCTGCTTTTCATTTTAGCTCATCAGTATTTTGACATGAGCATGCAGGCAAATACACACATGTACAAACAAAGAAAATGAGGTTTGGTAACAGAGGAAATACAAATAAATCTTGAGATAATTGTGAATTTTGATTGTCAGCACAGGCAATATAAGTATAAGATATCAAATAAAAACAACAATATTTAGCAAAATTGCTTTCTTAAATTTACATCTCATGGGATAATAATATAATTTCAGTTTAAAATAAAAGATAAAGAGTCTTTATCACATTCTCAACTTTCATCTTAATTGTGTAAACATACTTGGACATAAACTATCATATATTTTATATGCCCTTGAATTAAATATAGCATGTACTCTTAGGCCAAAGCAACTGATTGACTGTATATGACATGTTATTTCTTTAACTATGCTGATAAGATTTGCTGTACCACAGTGCAATTAGATAACTCCTGTGTTCTCATAGCTGAATAAATGACTTGGCTGACACCTAATTTTGACTTTTAGATTATTCACAAAGACAATCCATAGAATAACAGATTTCCTGTCTTGATGCTGCTCAGTTTTTCACATGTCATTCTTCTGGTGTGCACATTTGTCTGTTTCTGAAAAATGGTATAGTTCCTTCTGATCCCAAGATGTTCAGGGGTTTTGAACTGCATCATGGTCAAACCTTTATTTTAAAGAATATTTAAATATTTTTAACCAGCCAATATGTACAGCATAAGCAGATAATAAAATAAAAGACATTGCTAAAATTATTTGCAATGATGATTAAGAATTCAAAGACATGAATATCTGATAACTGCAAAGTTTATATATCATGTCTTCCTATGAAGGATCTTCAAAGACCTATATAATTGTATATATACAAATAAACATTCCCATTAAACCAGGATGCATGGAAACATGTTGTATAAAATTATTTTCACTTGTATGCACATACACACAAACACAGACACACATACACATGAAGAGAGAGAGATTTGTTGTACAACTATACTTTTGTACATTGTAAGTATTTGCCACGTTAACTATTGAATCAATAAAATACTGATTGGTCAGGATCTAGGAAGATGAAACTATACGTGGGACAACCAGACAAGGAGAATTCTGAGACGAAGAAGAGCAAAGCAGACTCCAATCTGACACAGAGGAAACAAGATGACATTGCTACAATGAGTAAAGGGTTACTCTGCACCACGTGACTAAATATAAATAGAATTATGGGTTAACCTAAAATGTAAGAGCTAAAAAGCAATAAGTCTAAGCCATAGGCCAAACAATTTGTAATTAATATAAGTCTGTGTATAGTTATTTGAAACTAAATAGCTGTGGGACCAGCTAGGCATGGCAGAGAAACTTCTGATTATAGAGATTGACATCTTAAAATTTTCAAAATCAGTTGAAATTAAAATTATTACTTTTGCTTTATATCTAAAATCTTCTTATGAGTGAGCATGTTCCATGTCTATCTTTCTGGGTCTATATACCTCACTTAGGATGATATTCTCCAAATCTATCCAGTTGCCTGCAAGTTTTAGAATGTCATTTTTTTCCTGCTTAGTAGTACTCCATTGTACAAATGTACCACAACTTGTTAATGAATTTTCAGTTGAGGAGCATCTAGATTGTTTCCAGTTTCTAGCTAGTACAAATAATGCTGCAATGAGCATAATTGAGCTTGTCCTTGGGTAAGATTTTCCATCCTTTAGGTTTATGGCCAATAGTGAGTGATATTGCTGCTGGATCATTGGGAAGACTGATTTTCAGTTTTCTTAGGAACCTCCATACTGCTTTCCAAAGTGGCTGTACAAGTTTATACTTCTACTAGCAATGGAGGAGTGTTCAAAGAATATCCAGACTGCAAACCACATCCCCTGAACAGCTTGGTAACAGAAGGAAATTAAAAGAGACATCCAGTGATTGCCCTGGGAAAAGGAAATAGAGAAGATCTCCTGAGTAAATTGGGATCATAATGGTGAGCACGCAAGGAGAGGTGGGAACAAATCATGAGAGAAAAGATGGTTGAGTAAGAGGAGAAACAGAGAGGAAGAAAAAAGTAATGGATATATTGGTGGAAGGAACCACTGTAGGTTAGAAAGAAATCTGATGGTAAGGAAACTCCAAGAACTCACAAAATGTCCCTGGCTAGCACTCTAAGCAATAATAGAGAAGGTGCTAGATAGGACTGCCTTTGGCTAGCACTCTAAACAATAATAGAGAAAGTGCTAGATAGGACTGCCTTTATATCAAATGAATGACCATCCTAATTATCATCAGAGAACCTTTGTCCAGCAATAGATGCAGTTGGAAGTATAGATCCATAGCTAAGCACCAGGTTGAGCTCCCAGTCCAGCTGAAGAAAAAGAGAAGAGTTTATGAGCAAAGGAGTCAGGATCATGAAGAACAGACCCGCAGAGATGGCTGACTGGAGTTATTGGGAGCCCACTGACCCAGAAACAACTGCTGAGGAACCTTCAAGGAAAGGAACTAAGCCATCTACAGGTAGGCAACTGACAAATGGCATGGGCAGTTTGTGGAGGCTGATGTAGTAGAATCAGACTATGCTCCTGGTGCATAAAGTGGGATCTTGGAGCCCATTTCCTACAGAAGAACACCTAACTCAGCCTTAATACAGGACAACAAGAAATGCCAGACTGAACTGATCCACTTTGGTACTTCTTGCTTTCCTTAGGGAATGAGTGGAGGGATGGGGGGCGGGGCTGAGAGAGGACTGGGTCAGCCTGGAAGGAGAGAAGGTGGGAGGGCGAGCAGGTGTATATAGGAAAAAAAAAAAAAAAACAACTTTAAGTAAATTCAAAAATGAAAAAAAAATCTATTACTTGTGTTTAAACACTTAAAATGCATGACATGTTGCTATTGAATCAACAACAAAATAATATGTAAAGACCACATTCCTTAAAGTCCTTATCCTTAGTACTAGCCACAGTACTTGACCATAGTGATTCTATAAATGAAAGTCAGCAACACATGTTTAATTTAAATATATGCACTGGGAATATTTTCTAAAAATAATATTTTATATGGACTACTTGATTAAGTTTTAAAAATATATAGTGCTAAGTATAATTTTACATATAAACTGTATCTTCTACTACTGATTAAAACTTGTGAGCATAAATTTGTAAGAAAGGGAAATGTCATATTCACCTACTTTTACTCATAAACAGATATAATTTTAAGAGCTTTTAAAGCAATAGCAAGACTTGTTAGATAATTTGAACAAGAGGATGTATTTAGATAAAACTAAAATTAAATAAGAAAATAATAAGCCCTGAGTACTCATGGCAAAATTAATTTATTTTCATTCTTATGACTGTGATCTACAAAAATATTCACATTCATATGTGTGTGTATGTCCATGCACAAGTGTACTTATGAATGAAGAGGACAGAATTTAGTATAAGCAGTCTTTTTCAATTTCTTTAATTACTGAGGTAGGGCTGCTTGGCTGAATGCAGATCATGGTAGTTATTTAGTTTTGCATGTCATCTTGCTCTGGGAAGCCTCTGTCTCTGACTCTCAAGAGCTATAATTACAGGTAAACCTCCAAATCCATCAGCTTTTAAATAGTCTTTCAACATCTGAATGCTGATATTCCTTCTTTCACAGCAATCATTGATTCTACTGAGGCAAACCCTAGCTCTGACTGGTATTTAAATGTTTTCCAGATCAATTTATAGCACAACAGTATAAATAATAGAAACCCTTTAAAAACAGTTAGAGGAAAAAAATAACTTAAATCAGTAAAGAAAACCCAATTCAGAGAAATATTTTGAAATTAAACTTTGACATTTCTAGTACTGAATTTTAAAAGTATTATATTAATATTTTCATCTTAATTTTATTATCAAATTTATAACATTCAGTGTATACCCTGATAGCAAAACTACCTAAAAACCCAACAATTAAAAGGGAGAATTACAGTCTAATCCATCTCATAAATATAGACAGAAAAATTCTCAATAAAATTCTTGTAGTCAAAATTTAAGGATGTGTCAAAAGAGTAACCATTATGCCCAGTACATCTTTCTACTACAAATGCAACACACGGGAATCAGTAAATATAATCTACCACATGAACAGGGCCAAGAACAGCTTCTGCATAATAACCTCAGTAGACACAGAGATGCCAATAACAAAACTCAACATCTCTTCATTTTAAAACTCCTAGAGAATCTCAGAAAATGAATAAAATAATACCTCAATATAATAAAAGCAATATACAATGCAGAATAGAGAATAATCCTATGCCTTTTCACTAGAATTTGGAAGCACAAGGATGTACACTGTCATGCTGTTATAATTTAAATTTTACTTAAAGCAATAAAAGAAATAAAGGGAATAGAAATGTTGAAATATGAAATGAAGATAATTTTTTTATTGACAGAATATATGGTTCTATACATAAACTACCAGGGACCTCTTAAAATTAAAAATATACTCACCAAATTTTCAAGATAAAAAAGTAGACAAACCTAAACATTTATATTTAAGCAGCACTAAATGAATCAGTAGGTTCTACTTCTAAATGCATATATATGTATATACACATATGTATACACATATGTATGTGTGTGTAGAAATGATATTAAAGAAGAAGCATTGGTCAAATAGGGAGAGTGGGGAGGGGTCTAGAAAAAAGTTAAAAATGGAAGAGGGTATAGTAAAAAGTATGTGAATTCATAAAATTATAAAGTAAGTAACTTATTTATAAAATCTATAAATAACTCATTTATAAAACTATAAAATAAATAATTTATTTATAAAACATAAATTTATAAAATAATAAAATAAAATGAGTACTAACAAATATACCAAGAAAAAAAATCAAAACAATCAATCTGTGTACAAGAGAGCAAAACAATATCATGGTATTAACATTATTAAGAAAATAAAAACTTGTACAATGAAAGTTCTAAGACATTGAAGAAAGAAGCTGAAGAAGAAACAAAAGATGCAAAGACCTTGCAGGCTCATTTATTAGAATATCAATATAATGAAAATAGTCATAACACCAAAGGAAATGCAAAAATATGAGGCTAGGTAGGTCAAAGTCCCTGGACAAAAACCTACTTTTATTATTTGTCTATAGTACTAAACTAACTTCTAAAGACATAATATTATACCCATGAACATGAATGTATCTCAACCTTTATTAGAGAAGCTTCTTTCTGCAATTAATGGCAATTAACACAGAGAACTGCATTGCTCAAAATAGACATAATATGAATTCTAAAAGCTATGCCCTAAATAAAACAAGTAAATCACATTCTTCACACCATATTTCAGAAGTCATTTCAGAAGAGATATCAGAAATAGAATAAAAGAAAGTAGATGAACCTATCAGTCTTTCCAGACACACAGGACAGTTGTACACAGAAACAGTTTCAGGGACAGAACACATGAGATATTCACAAGACCAACTAACACAAAAAACTCATCATAGATAGAGCATATCTTAAGTACATTTTATTTGTAAGAAAAAATTGGCAGCATATTGTCAAGTAAATCCATAAAAGCCCATTAATGGGTATCAAAGAACTTATTAAAATACAGAATGTAGAGAAATATGCACATGGATACAGAACAAAGTAAACAGCCATTGTTGTCCTTTGTCCTTCCCAGAGAAAATGAAAACAGCTTTGACCACCCCAAGAGAGAGAGAGTGTGAGTGCACCTTGTTCAGTTTTTAGGCAGTTACACATCCAACCAAGCAACCATGCCTCTATTGGGCCAGATACCTCAAAGTTATTGGTGAAATAAATTTCAACAGCACTTTCTCTTTTTGTCTAATAAAAAGTTTCTAAACCTTGTATAGCTATATACAAAAAGAACAATTGCCAAATATTGTCTAGAAGACAGAAAAGATAATAATATAAACAAAAATAGAACTACAGTCAGCAAGAACAACATCAAGCAAGAAAAATACTAAATGTCCGGACCAAAGGTAATTGACTTACCGAGATTAACCCAATACTTGTCATATCCTGAAGAATCTAAATATAGTATCTAGTATGTTCTTAGCTAAGAACTATGCTCTTGTACACTGTAAATATTTGTCATGCATATTGGTTTAATAAACACTGATCCTCCAGTGTCCAAGAAGAAAGTAAAGGATGGACAACCAGACTAGAAGAATTCTAGGAATAGAAAAGGCAGAGTTTCACTTGCCAAATAGACACCAGAAGAAGCAGGATGAGAACGCTGCAGTGAGAAAAGCCACATGTCTCTGCATAGATAAGAATTATGGGTTAATTTATATAAAAGTGCTAGTTACTAATAAACTTGAACTATTGGCTCAGCATTTACTATAATATTAATCATCTGAGTCAATTATTTGGGAATTGGCTGGTAGGTATTTGAGAGTTTCTGATGGGACAGAAACTACAACTCCAACTTTAACGTGATGCAGATATATCCAAATAAAACCAGAGAAAGCTTAAATAGGATTGTTTTATTTAATATTTTTTATTATAAATGAAGTCTCATTTTTTATCCATGTATCCCCTTGTTCAAACTCCCTTTCCCCTCCCCCCAACTGTCTCTTCTCCCCATCTCCTTATCTCCTCCCCAGCAAGGACAGAAGGTCCCAAGTTTCCAAGGTGGCTTAGAATGATGAAAGCAGATTTGCCTGGTGAGGATGCTGAATTAAATAGGATTCTTTTTTATTATTATTATGCATAAAGAAGTCACATTTTCTATCCCTGTATATCCCTAATCAAGGTCCCTTCCCCCTCCCACCAGATCAGGTTATTCATCTCCACACCTCCCCATCATCCCCCTGGGAAGGCGACCCCAAGGTCCCAAAGTCCTGACATTGCTTAGTTCAACCCTTATTCCTGGCAAATCCACTTTTCTCCCCCCAACATCAAACTGAGTCAGGTGTTCCTCCAGGAGGAGTGGGATCCAAGATGTCAGTCCAAGGTGTTTCTGATCCCAAGCTGTTCAGTGGTTCTGGTTTGCAGCTTGGGCATGCTTTGCTTTTTTTGTTTTGTTTTGTCTTGTTTTGTTTAGAGTCCACTAATGAGTGAGTACATCCCCTGCTTATCTTTCTGGGTTTGTGATACCTCACTCAGGAGGATATTCTCCAAATCCATCTATTTGCCTGCAAATTTTAAGATATCATTTTTTTCTTACTGCTGAGTAGTACTCCATTGTGTAGATGTACCACAGTTTGTTAATCCATTCTTCAGTTGAGAGGCATCTAGGTTGTTTCCAGGTTCTTGCTATTACAAATAATGCTGCTATGAACATGGTTGAGCTAATGCCTTTAGGGTGCGACTGTGCATCGTTAGGGAATCCACCCAGAAGTAGTATTGCTGGGTCCTTGGGGAGATTGTTTCTCAGTTTTCTGAGAAACGGTCAAACTGCATTCCAGAGTGGCTGAAAAAGCTTACACTCCCACCAACAGTGGAGGAGTGATCACCTTGCTCTGCAATCTCTCCAGAATAGGCTGTCCTCTGTGTTTTTTATCCTAGCCAATCTAACAGGTGTCAGTTGGTATCTCAAAGATGTTTGATTTACATTTCAAGTGCCTTTCAGCCATTCCTAATTCTTCTGCTGAGAATTCCCTTTTTAGTTCTGAGCTCCATTACTTGATTGGGTTATTCAAGACTTTGGGCTCTAGATTCTTGAGTTCTTTATATATTTTAGAGATCAGTCCTCTATTCTAAAGCAAAGTAAATGAGCCAAAACCAGCTTCCCCTTTGTGACCCTCAAGTGGGCTGTGCTACACAGTGGAAGGCAGACTTGAGTTATATCATGGCAGCTTTTGCAATATGCAGCTTAAATGTAACTTGGCAGGTTTCTGTAGTTTTGAATTTAGAGAAGAGAGCCACATACCAACTCCAACTTCAGCTTTGAATGATTTATGATTGAATGAGGACTAAATTTTTTTTTAGAAATAGATATTAATTATTAGTAGTGGTTCCATTAGGACAGATTCCTCTTTGCTTGGTCATTCTTTTCTAAATAAAATTTCCTGCTTCTTTAGATGTTTATATTTCGGTAGCCTTTGATTTCTTGAAGATGAGTATGTATGTTTTTCTTAAAGACAAAACAAACTCCTGTCCCACCCTTATTTGATGGGTTTTCTTTTCAACTTAGACAATTCTCACATTAATGGATGAGGTATTATTTCTTATTAATAGGATTCTTCCTCCCAAATTTAATTTTTATCTATTTTGATGGTGTCCATAGTGAAACCCCTTTTCAAATATAATTCACATCTTTGTTTCTATTTGGAAGTCAATAAATCTTTAAAATACACAGGCTGATTTAACTCAGGATTTTTTTTTTTTTACCTATTGTCTCTTTGTATCTGTTTTTTTTTTTTCCTTAGCATTAAAAAAATTTAAGTTTAATAAGACATAATATAATCTATCTTTGGGTGTTTTTCTTCCTCTTGTCTGTTTATTAGAACTTCCACTTAAATCATGATTATATCTTTATAACCACTTGTCCTGTAGGATTGTGTAGCATATCTATATTATGGTTCATATTACAATATAGAAAATATTTTATTTTACTGGAGTCATATGCTGCAATATTGTCAGTCTTAATTTTAATAGGTATACCCATTATGGCTATGACTCCTAATAGATATATAATTACAGAATCAAGCTTTTCAGAACTTAAAGCAGTTGCCCACCAAATTCCTGAACTGTATCTGTTATATGGTATACATATTTTAATTTTTCAGATTCTGAAAAAAATTAGACTCCTATTTGCCAAATATATGTTTTTTTAAATTTTATTTATTTACTTATATGCCTTGGTGTTTTGCCTGGAACTGGAACTACAGACAGTTGTTAGCTGCCATGTGGGTGCTGGGAATTGAACCTGGGTCCTCTGGAAGAGCAGACGGTGCTCTTAACCACTGAGCCATCTCTCTAGCCCCGCCAAATATTTTTGTACATCTATAGGACTATTTCCTCCAGGTAATGGAGTTCAGTTATAGATGAAACAAGCAGGATTTCATTTTTTTATTCTTTTTTTTAGCTTGTTGTCAAGTAACAGAAAAATCTCTTTTAAACCTTTGCTATTGACATGATGTTTTTTTATGTAATTCTGAAGCCTCTATTTCCTATTAATAATCCACTCAATTTTATCATTACCTTGTGATAGAAGACCTGGCAAACCAGTATGAAATATGATGTATTTTATATATCCATATATAAAACACTTTGTCAATATTTATTATCATTTTATAAAGAGAAATTTTTAAAATTTGTTAAAGGTATACAGTTTCTTATGTGTTCATATATAAGGTTCATATAAGGTGTGTTTTCTGTTACTGATTATTTTCTGCAATTGTATAGTGAGATTAATTTTGTTTTATCAGGAATAAATTAAGCAGTTTTAATGTGTAAAATAATTCTTTCTGCATGATGACAGTGAGTCACTATATTGAGAGGCTCTATAAATACCATTAGTACCATAAGAATAGCAAAAAATTCTGACTTTAACACAGAATCATAAGAGCTTTGAATCACTTGATTTAAGTTTCAGGATTTACATTCTGCCTTTTCTAATTTATTTGTATCAGTATAGAATGTAGGGACTCTATAGTGCTTGCCATTCAATGTGAGGAAATACCCAACTGGTTCTATTCCTGAAATTTATTCTCTTGCTTTTGAGACAATTATTGTTAATCTCTCCAAAAACTATTGTGAATACTTGACCAATATTTATTATAATTTCATAAAGTGGAAATTTTCTAATTAGTTAAGGTACTACAGTTTCTGCTGAGTCCATTTCTGTTCCTTCATAAGGTCTTAATTATCTTTATAAAATCAAATCAGAAATCTTTTGACATATGTCCTTAGTTTCTTATTCTATGTATGTGGTAGAAATATCCATTCTAATATAATATCTTTCCTCTGCATCAACATCCCTGTAGGGGATTGCCCATAGAGGAATATAGCCAGAATGCAGTTATGCTCTAGGTACACATGAATCACATGTGCATTCTGTAAATTTTTCCACCAAAGCATTTTTTTCTCAGATTCAGTTGATAATTTTTTGGAGTATTTAAGTCCCTTTTTCCATCTACGGTAGTGAGCAAATAACTCAGTTCATCAGGACTTTTCCCAACAGTGAGCCACAAACTAGGAATGTCTCCTTGCTATCTTTAAATGTCCACAAGTGATACCTTCTAATTTGTACCTTTTGGGGTCAAATTTTTGTGGACCTATTTTATATCCTACAAAATGAATTAAATCTCCTCTCTGTATTTTTTAGGAGGAATTTGTAATCCCCTGTGAGACAAAATTCTTTTTAATTCTTCAAACATTTTTTTCTAACTTATCTACCTGTGAGTCAGCCAATAAAATATCATCCATAGAATGGTAAATTACAGATTATGGAAATTTTATATGAATAATTTCCAATGGGTTTTGAACAAAATTTTGCACAAAGTGGGTCTATTTAACATTTCCTATAGGAAAGCTTTCCATTTATATCTATTAACCAGCTGATTATTATTATATGTAGGTATTATGAACACAAATATTTCCTTGTCCTTTACTTGCAGAGATATAATGAAGACAAAGTCTTTTAAGTGAAAAGGTATGATAGGCCATTTCTTAGTTAACAAAGAAAGCAGGGACATTCCAGGTTTTAGGGTTAGGGTTAGGGTTAGGGTTAGGGTTAGGGTTAGGGTTGAATTACTTTACTTTTGGCTCTCAGTTCTGTCAGCATTCTCTATTTTCCAGATTTCTTTTCAATAACAAACACAAGAGAATTCCAAGGGCTGGTTTATTCTTCAACATTTTCAACATTTATCTACTTCTAAACCAGAAAAGATGTTTATGGCCTACAGTTTCTGTGATGTCATTGGCCACTGCCCAACTCAAATAGGTTTTTCAGTTAACCATAATAAATATAGAACTATTGGTTTCTCTAAAAGTTCAACAGTTGTTGTGCCCTGTTTTTGTATAGCCCAAATGGTCAGTTGCTGGTTTGTTTTTAATGTCATAATATTTTCTCTAGAAATATAAGTTGGATTTTGATCCATTTCTAATATTGAAGGAATGTTAATCTAGGCATTCATTGCTGTACTGATCACAACTCCATAGATTCATGGCTACATTAGTCACATATAGCCTTAACTGCTTCTGGTCATAGGCATTTAAAACATGTTTTGTGTTACCTGAGATAGGTGTTCATTCCCTAGAAACTGAACATCTATCTCCTAAAGAGGCCAATATGAATGTCATAATTCTTATGTAACTATAGTTACATCCCTTTCCAAGTCCAAAAAGCCTTAAATAATAACGATATTTATTAGTGCCCTTACCTTTGGCCTTCTATCACTTATGGAAGACGGCCAAAATATTTGCTTTATGAATTTTTTGAGATGTTCTATTCATCTTTTTTGTCTTCTTCTTCTTTATTTTGTATTTATCAAAAAAAGAACAGTAAAAAGAATTTTAAAAAAAATGCCGAAGAGTTAACAATAACTATACAGAGGATAATAATCATAAGCATGGCTTATCAAGGGTGGAAATGCAAATAAGATTACTACACATATATTTTCTTTGTGTTCAGCTTTCCCTCTGAATTTTTTTTTCCATCCCTGTATATCCTTATTGAAGGTCTCTTCCCCCTCCCAC